>SKCR01041697.1:0-40776 GCA_019454045.1 Zanthoxylum bungeanum | reverse complement strand
TTATTTCTATAACAAACATACCTGAAGCCGGAGCCTTGCCCGCCTTCACTTCCTTCATGTGCGCCTTGTACTCATGGCAGTCACGCTTCCAGTGACCCCGTTTGCCACACTGCAGACATACATCTTGGGATTTGTCATTTGCCTTCCCAGAAGACTTTGATGATTTGGCCTTGCCCTTTCTCTTCTTCTTCTTCTTCTTCACGTATCCAGTAGCCTTTGGCCAAGCCTTGGCAGAGTGAGATGTCGAAGCGAAGTGCGCCTCACGCTTTTTGCCCTTTAAAAGCTCTTTTTCTGCTTCTCGTAACATTGCCATCAACTCTCCAAGAGTATGATCTTGGTTCATTATATTGTAGTTCATGATGAACCCGCACCAACTGTCAGGAAGAGACTGCAAGATCAAATCTATAGAAGCCTCAGCCTCAAAGGTTATGCGTAGCTGACCCAGCTGTTCGATGTCAGCAATCATCTGTGACACATGGTGCTCGACAGATGTACCCTCTGACATTCGAAAGCGAAAGAGCTTCTTCTGCAATTCATACATTTGCGATCTAAGGTTAGATCGGTGAAGGTCCTTCAATTTTGCTATCATAGTACAGGGATCTAATCCCTTGTTCTGGCGACGAAATTGAGGGGTCATTGCAGCGAGCATGACGGATTGAGCAATTGAGTTTTCATCACTGTGAGTCTTCCAAAGCTCAAGCTCAATCTCAAGCAGCTGCTCAATTCCGGGCTTAGGCCCGAGAGGTCTCTCTATCGTATAGAGCATCTTCTCGGCCCCTTAGACAATCCTGAGGTTCATATCCCAGTCAGGAAAGTTCGTACCATTAAAGACATTTTCACCCATGATAATGTCCATAACGTTGATCTTTCCGGCCATCTTAATTACAATAGTCTAACTATTCAATTAACGATTTTGGGTACAGTCCAACTGTTACAATAAAAATAATAAAATATTAGTCAAACTAATAAATATATAAAATGATGAAAATAATTTGAAAGCGCGTATTTGGCAAGTATTTGAACGAAATTGCAAATTCAATACTAGCCTCCCACTATTTTTCGACGAGCCTCTAACCCTCTGTTGAGTACTCAGGAAACCTAGTTTCCTAGTCGGCTAGGATCCCGTTAAATAACACACAACCTTGACTTTGGCCAACAAGCTGTATGATATTTAACTAGGTAGATCTCTAATATCAATTGGATCTCATCCAATTCCTAGATCTGGTAGGTGGACCTCCAAGTCCGAAACATATATACAATATATATGCCAATATATCCAATATATTTCCTAACATTTTTCCTCTGAATCAACTAAGCCTTGGCTTTGGCTCAACAAGCTTAATGATTCCAGTTAAGCGGGACCCATTGACAATGGGAAAGCTTCGTAATCCACATCGATGAACAAGAAGTGACCTTGACTGTGGCCAACAAGTCACAACTTGCCCAAGACATGTGATATGGAACAAAGCTTTCGTGGTTCAAACACATCCGCGATGGACATTGATCTTGCCTTTGGCCAACAAACCAATGCCAATCTTGGATCTTGAGAGAGAACCACTCAATGGAAGGAATTCGCTTAATATTTGTTTGAGGGTTTTTTTGCGTAAATTAGCAAGCAATTTCTTATCTTTGATTAGGTCTAATCATACTCCCTTAAGCATGCATTCTAAAAGCATAATAAGGCACAAAATAAATAATAACGATATGCGGATGGATATTCAACAAATTATTCCTAGAACAAATTTCTCTATTTCCTCTCCCCGGCTAGCACTATACTTACTTCTACCCAATTACATAATACAATAAAGAAACCTCATTTACATTGAGGGGAATTGGTGAGAAGAGCAGTACAAAGAGTCAAGAGATATAAGGCTAGACACGCAGGTCCAATTTAATAAATTCTAAATTTATTACAACAATTTCCAAAATTGCCCTTACCCATCTAATATCCATATGATATACATTATTCATACAATACATCCATGTATTCACACAAAGCATGTTATTCAATCAATCTAATCCAATTAATTAATCTTTGAATTAATGATCATCCAATGTTCAAACAACGATTTGATTTGCGCGAGTCCAACTCGTTTAAAAATAAGTACTCAAAGTGCGTATTCTTGAATTATATCGAACTACAATATTAAATCCAATTTAATTCGTATTCAATACTAATTCTAATTTAATTCCAAATTAAATAATTACACTTATATTTGTGCCTTTTAGACTTAGATTCTAAATCCAATCTAAATGGGTCTCAAAGGCCCAATTAACATCAAATGTCAATTTAAGTAAAGTCCAATGGGCTTTAATTAATTTCTTGAGACATGGACTTTGGCAACCAAAGTCCAATAAGGAATCACCATTTGCCATAAAATTAATTTTGGCCCATTAGGCCTAATTAAATATTTAAAGGCCCAATTATTCTATTTGGTCTTTATGGAATGGTTTTAGGCCCAATTTGGATCCAATCCAATTGTCCTAAACCAACTTGGCCCAACAAAGCCCATTAAGCCCAAATACAACAATATTAGCCCAATTCAAAATTAAAGGCTAATTTATTTAATTACAATATTCCAAATATCATAATTATTTTAATTAAAGTGTATTAGCCATAATTTATTAGTTAAACCAATATTTCCAAAACACCAATTAAACTAATTAATCATGCTTTAACATATTCAAATCATGTCCAACACAATTGAAGCAAAATCAATCTCCAACATGCTTCCAATATTCACGGCAGTCATGCATTTTTATATCCAATTTTAATTTCAATCCAATTAAATCACAAATCAATATAATCATCATGCTTTAAACACATCCAATGGTCTAAAATCAAAAAATCACCATGATATATTCATTAGGGTGTATTCGGCCAAGCATATAAAATTGGGGAAAATTAATCTAATAAATTTTTCTCAAAATTAATCATGCAAAACTCTAAGTTATCATAATCTAAGCATAACCAAACAATCAATTTGGACAAATCAAGCTCCAAGCAAAAATACCCAAATTAAAGTATATAAACCCTAAGTTCATTTCATGCTTAGAATAAGCTTTGATACAATTGTTGGGTTCCTAGAACATGCCCAAAGGATCTCTAACATGAAATGTGTGTGAATAATCAATCTAAGTTTGCAGAAAAACACTTACATTGATCGGCTAATAGAATGTAGAGATTACAAAAATTTGTCCTTTGAGAAGAGCTCCAAGCCTTCCTTTGAATTCCAAACTCTAGGGTAAGTGTCCCTATCACCTTTGTAGACTCCTTTGTTTTGCTAGTAATAAAGATTTTTGAAGCAAAAATCATTAACCATGAACCATAGGTTCACAGCAATATGAGAGTGGGAGGGAGAGAGTGATTCGGCAATTGGTGAGAGGGAGAGAGTGAGATGTGTTTTTGATTTTCCAAAATTCAAATTACCAAATACCAAATGTCAAAAGTTGGAATTAGTCTTTCACACATCAAATAAAATAATGCTTGTGTGATTTACAAGCCATCAACAAACCACCAACTTCTATCAACCAAAAGCTAAATAAAGTTGACTAGTGATGTGACTTGGTGGGCCCCACTTTAAATTCAAAATTCGAGTGGGTCCACTAAACACATTTCGGGCTCGGGTTCGTTAATTCCGAATTAACGAATTTTCCGTTGCGACATAATTAAATCTAATTTAATTAAATAATAATGTCTCGCAAAATTATTACGAAAGTCGCTCGCGAATTAATTCTAAATTAATTTGTTCGCCCGAATTAAAATCCAATTTTAATTCCGCGTTGAAATCTAATTTCAATTAATATATCGAATATATTATTTAATCGATTAATTCCAAATTAATCGTTCTCTCTCTACTAATCGAATTTTATCCTAGATAAATTCTTGCCGCAATTAATCCTAGATTAATTTTCTCTCTCTCACAATTAATCCCAGATTAATTCTGTTCGAGTCAAACGTCATCGGTGAATCTTTGGGAAGCGACCCATGAGATCCCTGGATATGTTGGCAGTAAATTCGGTCGTCGGACTATCCGAACAAGTGCGTACCCGGTACCACGTTCATACCGATTTACAAGACATGGTTGACTTCTAGCAAAGCACCGTGCCTACCTAATTCTCCAGAAATATTCTTTTAAGGAATACATAATCTATATCAAGCGTAGTATACCAAGTATTGCGTATTGCGATCCAGTATCGGAAGTCACATGCTAGGCCTTGGATTGGAATAGTGTTTGCCCCGTACGAAGCATATATCGGATCACTAGCAACTAGTCTCTTTAATCTGATAATCATGACCTTGTCATATTATCCCGATAGTTACAACATAATAGAGTACATGTTCTGTATCACTGCGTGATCATCATCTCCATATGAGTGAAGTGATACTTTCATCTTGATATCACACCCAATACACTACGATTCTCAATAAACCTAGAAGAGGCGTACACAGAACCTGTTAAAGTCTCAGACGACCAAAACCAAAGCGTACTGATTGTCGCAAGTATTAGCGATGCAAGTCTTAGGTTAAGACCAATTACACCTACCCTGATTCGGATTCCCATAGACACATAGTCATACTACCAATGGGATTCCGATGGGTCTATCCAGAGCGAAGCTGTTCCCGTACCTTCGGTAAACAGAACCTTATATTACACTTGCATGAGTATCCAATACTCAAATATATGAGAACTATGTCGTTACGCTTCCATAACGTGCACAAGTGTAACACTAGTCTATTCCGCATTATCGATATACAGTCTTGATAATACTACGACTAAGGATATTTAATGATTAAACCTTTAGTGGATTGATACTGTCTCATATCTTATTAATCTGGAACTAATCATAAGGAATTTTATCATTTATATATTCAAGTAATCTAATTACAAAATGATAAAATGATAATTTTCTTTGTCACATAGTTAATTTGTACAAAAACCACAATGTCTTTTACAAATAGTGATGTTATTGGTCATAATTGTCCAACAAATAGAGGGAGTAGTCCCACATGGGAAAATGAAATGAGAAATAAAAGATTTATAAGTGTACAATACACATTTATATTAAATTGGAAAAACAAGGCTTGGGTTTGGATGTGTGTGGTTGTGATTCATTAAGTGTCTGCCTGAAAATATATATATTTTTTTCATTTTAAATCAGAAAGTTGTGTCTGATCAACATAACTCTTCTGATAAACTGAAAAACGTTTACAACGCTTCATCATTAACTGTTTCCCATATTTTTCTCTATATATAGAACATTATTGCAAAGTTCCATTGTAATATAGATATCTTTCTGATAATTGAAAACAAAAAACAAAAACATCTAGTAAATTCACTAGGGGTCGAAACTTCAGTGCATAATTTCAACTTGCAGATTGTTGAATCCTGGTGGCAGACATCTATCGAACTACAAGCACACGAATATGGGCGAATTTATGCTATAAGACATAGCATTATATGCTAGCCTCAATCCATACAAGTTAGTTTATTATTGTTAAGTTTAATTACTTGTATTGTAAGTTTATGTATCTATTTGTGTTGTTGATACTATTTAAGTACATACAATAAAAACTTATTGCATTCTTTGATTGTACTTTAACAAAAGTTATTGATACAAAGAATCTCAATATATAAAATCTCACATAAAAATATCGTGTTAGGTAAATTCTACGATGATATCATAGCTCTGAATTTTGAATCCCGCTGAAGTGATTTGGGATTGAAAGAGATCTAGTGACGGGTTGTTCGTGAGTTTGTAGTTTATGATATGGTGTTTTGTTCGTTGAATCGAAGTGGTAAGATAAACGAAACAAGTCTGTAATTTGTTCATGTGAAGAAGAAAATAGATATAACAAATTTTAAAAATAAAAATATTGAAACAGGTTGGTCACAAGTAATGTAAACATAAAATTGATTGCATATGTAATTTCAAGTCTCTTATCTTAGTTTTTTTTCTCTCTCTTGTTATATGGTTCAATTTCTCTTTGGTTGAAGAGATAGAGATTTAGATTGGATTTTGAAAATGAAAATAAAACAGCAAAAACAAGTATAGCAAGAGGCGTGTTGCGAGATTATCGTACCGCAAGTATACAGTGTCAAGTTTTAGTAAAAGATAAGTAGAGTGTCGAACCTACAAGGATTGTAATCAAACTCTCACTAAGTTCTATAATTAGTAAACCTAACCTTATTTAGAAGCAACTTTAAAATAATCTAAATTAACACTAAAAACTAAATAAGCAAGATATCAAAAAGTTAAATTAAGATAAACAAAGATGAGAGAGATTCTAGAGTCTGATTTCACCTAACTATCCCTTATATATTTGTTATGACAATAAATTATTATCCATTTTCGTAGTCTATAAGCCAAGAACCCTAAGTTATTCTAACTCTCTCTCTCGAATACCAAGTGAATGTATTATCAATTACAGACTTCGATATCCCTATAAAAATATAGTAATTAACAACGCATTGTACTATATGATTATTTGTTAACAAATTTAAAGGAATTATATGTTCCCCCGAACTCTATAAATCTTCTAGGTTATATTCTCTAGATCCTACTCAAAATATCATCTCCCGAGTGATAGATTCTAAACATGCATCATCTTAATTTTTGGCCAAAAAACTAGAAGTATTAAACACAAGACGATATAAATAAACAAAATTAAAACTTTAATAAAAATCAAATTGGCAAACAATACATAGGTTCAAGTATAGGCTACATCATCCTCTAGAATAATAGAGTTAGTTCATGACCAAAGATAAAAATAATGAAAATAAGGTCAAGAACATAATGGACATCATTAGAGTTTAAAGAAAGAAACTAGAAGATAAAACCCCAATCGAATCCTTTCGTTTTCGGATGTCACCGCATTCGTCTCCTCTTGTCGTTCTTCAATTTTCTTCTTTGGATCTCTCTAAAATATGTGTTTAGAACTCTTTTGTGTCTTTTCTCCTCCTCCTATAGTATTGGACGAGCTTCTATATTTATAAGGAAGTCCTGGACTCATTGTGCGTGTAGAATAATATTTTCTGAAGTTTCTGGAACTCTGCCGCAGCGCGCGATGCCGGAATTGGCGTTGCGACGCCAAACTCTCAGGATTTTTGTATGATGATGCTGGTAGGGCATCGCGACGCTAGAATCCTTTTCAGGATGAATCTTTTCTGTGTATTTAGCCTTCCCGAGTGCTTTCGATGCGTCCGTAAGGTCCCAAAATACATACATTTGCTCTAAGATCCATGTTCCAATGCTTCATATCAATCAAACATAAAACAAACTATAAAATATATTAAATGACACGAAATCGAACAAAATAATAAGTTAAGAATACCGGGATAAGTGAGTATAAACCGCACTTATCAATCACCCACAAACTTAAGATTTTGCTAGTCCCGAGCAAAAGACTAAATAAAAACTAACAAAATAAAAGTAACTAGGCCACTTTCGTAGGGATCATGATTTCATTTAGCGTATGCAATAAACCTTTAAACCCATAGGCGGCCCTAGTGGATGAGTTATAATCTCGTGAGGGCTTACAGCGACGACACATACAAACGTCATCCACACACATTCAATCATGCAAAAATATGAAAGTAAAAAAAATAAAATAGTCCCAATAGTTACACATAATAGTGTCCTCAAAGAATGTCTATCAATGAAATCAGAGAATCTTCAAAGTACTCAATGCAACTAAAATCCAAGTTCTTGAATAAATCATCTAAGCTAGACTCACAATGTGTGTGTAAAGGTTCAGTCACAGCTCGACTCCTAAGTAAGTCAGCTCAATGATTTTGTCTCAAAACTTTGGATCCGACGGGGTCAAACCAACCTAGATATCTCAAAAGTGCTCTCTAATTGTCTTTCTTTGCTCAGTATGGTACGATTTTTTTCATTTCATTCAATTTTTTTAACACACCTACCTTTTAAAGTAGCATTTCTCTTTATAGTGGTCCTAACACTCGCCTATTGGTAGCTTCACGCTTATCGGTTATAGATGGTTTAACTTTTCCATTTTTTATGCTTTTTTCTTTCTTTTTTCCTTTTTTTAACCATACCATACATCATAACACTAGCAAATCGAGATAGATATCTAAGCAAACGGTCATTCATGGGCAATCAATTTCTTCAACTAGTCACTTTGCCAACTACCTAGGCTCTTACTGCTAAAAATCTATTGTTAAATGTTTACGAGTCTAACATAAATCACCTACTCAAGGCATAAGATAAAAGTCAATTGGGAACTTATCATTTCTAAGATTTCATCCAAAGCAAACAAAATTCATCATTAGACTTATGTTTTACTACGTAGGACTTAAAAAAATTAAAATATTTTTTTATATAACAGGAATAGGTACTATCACTACATGCACACACCCCCAAATTTAAAACTTATATTAGCCTCAATGTAAGATAAACATAAAAAAACAAGAGTAAGGAACAACACTACTGTGCCCGGAGTTGATCAGGGTCATGCGGGTCAGACTTTGGTTGCACGGGCTCTGTGGTTTGCGCTAATACTTGTATAAATACACATGCAAAATAATAAACAAGCAAATAACACACAATAAAATAAAACTAAGTAAAGAAAATAAAAACAAACAAATACAAGGGTTGCCTCACCGCCAGCGCTAAATTTAACGTCCTCAACCAGACGCAACCACCCAAGTGGTCATGACGACTTCAATGTAGCGGACCAGGTAGTCTTATATGCCTTCTTCTTTGGTATCCACCGATTGTTATGACATGAAAAAGACTGTTTGGCTGGCTGTGGTAGAGTAACTATAAAAGGTCCCCTAGAGTCTTTTAATTGTTCAAATATTGGATCCACCATTGGGATAAGATCTTTGAATTTTCCGATAGTTTGAAATTTCGAACTGTACATGCGGTAAAATTGGCTCGACCACTTTTTGAGCTTCCCAATGATCATCTTTAGGTGAGCAATGACTATTGATTTCCTCCTTTTACGGCACTTTGGGAGTGGTTTCAGGTATGGCTTCTGAGGATATTCTTTACATGGTTTCACTATGTTCAATGGTTTCTTGACTCTTGGTTTACCCTGCAGGTTGGCTTGAATACATGGAGATGGATCTAACACATGGTCACTATCTATTGCAACTTCCTTCTCTAAAATGTCTATCATGCGACATTCTTCATCACCTTAAGGACTTGGCATAGCCTTGAAAACACTGAAGGTGACTTATTCATATTGAACTCTCATTTTCAGTTCAGCTTTCTGCACATCAATGATCGCTCTGCCAGTTACCAAGAAAGGTCTCCTAAGGATGATTGAGACGTCATGATCCTCTTCCATATCAAGAACAAGAAAATCAATATGAAAGTAAAACTTATCCACTTTAATCAACATGTCCTCTACTATTCCTCTCGGGTAGGTAAGAGATCTATCTGCTAGTTGCAATGTGACAGTTGTTGGCTTTGCCTCACCTATGCCCAACTGTTTGTAGATGGATAAGGGCATTAGATTTATACTTGCACCCAAATCGCATAGCGCCTTACCAAAATATTGATTTCCAATAGTGCACGAAATGGTAAAGTTGTCAGGATTCTTCAGTTTTGAAGGAAGTTTCTTTTGTATAATGGCACTACATTCCTCTGTGAGTGCTACTATTTCAAAATCGGCCAGCTTCCTCTTCTTGGACATCATATCCTTCATAAACTTCACATAGTTAGGCATTTGTTCTAAAGAGTCTGCAAAGGGGATGTTGATATGGATCTTCTTAAAAATATCGATAAATTGGCGAACTGATCATCCAATTTCTTCTTTGGAAAGCGCTGAGGATATGGAAAATGTGTCTTCATGATGGGTGATGGCTTATATGAAGGAGCTACTGCATTGTTCTCTTCTTTTATCATTGTTTCCTCTTGAAGTGTCGTTTCTTTGTCTTTATTGCCTAAGCCATTAGGACTATCTCTAATCTCTTTCCCACTCCTTAAGGAAATAGCTTGACACTACACCTTAGGATTGATTTCAGTATTACTAGGAAACGTCTCTTTCTGTTGATTAGTCATGGAAGAAACAATCTGCCCAATCTGCACTTTTAAAGACATTATTGTTGCCCCTATATTGCCCATATATGTTTCAATATTATTCAGCCTCGACTCATTCTTCTCAAACCTCTCTGAAGTTTTAGCAACAAACGTGCTCATAATATCTTCTAATGAAGGTTTCTGCTCAACTCTTTGATTATCGAAATCATGAAGGGGTTGCAAGACATTCTTTGTATTAGCATATGACAAATTCAGATGATAATAGTTAGGCATAAGATTACATCTATAATTGTTGAAGTTCTGATTGTTCACATACTGGATTTGCTCATAACTTACTCATTCGTCTGGTAAGATCATTTTATTAGCAGCAGCAACTTCAATATATGGTTGCCTCATTTGATTGGTCAATGTTGCTAGATGAGTCGTGAGGATGACACTTGAACTATAAGCGCAACAATATGTTCTACCTCATATATACCAACCACTTTAGTCACAGTAGAGCGTGCACTTGGACATTGAAAATTATTAATGGACATCTCCTCCAGCAGAGCATAGGCATCTTCAGCAGATTTTTTGAACATGGTTCCTCCAGCAGTTGCATCGACCATGGTTCTATTAGGACCATTCATCCCATTGTAGAATAACTAAATCTGAACTCAGTCTTCAAAATTATGTTGTGGCCATCTCCTAAGTAGATCTTTAAAGCGCTCTCATGCCTCGTACAGGTTCTCGGTATCCAACTGCTTAAATATGTTAATTACTATTCTCAGTTGGGCTGATTTAGCTAGTGGAAAATACCTTGCAAGAAATTTAGTGGCTATGTCCTCCAATGTCATTATGCTCTCCATTGGTATAGATTGCATCCAACCCATCGCTTGTCTCTTAAAGAGAATGGCAACAAGCATAGCCTGATGGTCTCTTTAGTCAAGCTATTCATTTTTATGGTATCTGCCATCTCCAAGAACATCCTTAAGTGAATATTGGGATCCTCTACAGCTGAACCCCCAAACTGGTTCTTTTGCACCATGTTGATCAATGCAGGTTTCAGCTCAAAATTATTGGCATTGATTGGTGGGTGCGCAATCCCAAAATAGTTATCATTTACGAATGGCTTGAAGTGATCTTGGATTTCCATCTGGCGTGGGTTGTTCTCTATATTTTCAATTGACATTGCTTCTTTCTCAATTTTCCTTTCACAAAGGAAAATAAATAAAAAAAAATAAGAAGAAAAACATCTAAATTAAAGTCAAGGTTACTTAGTAATAGTATTAATATGAATTAGATTAACAATCCTCGGCAACGGTGCCAAAAACTTATTGCGAGATTATCGTACCGCAAGTATACATTGTTAAGTTTTAGTAAAAAATAAGTAGAGTGTCGAACCTACAGGGATTGTAATCAAACTCTCACTAAGTTCTATAATTAGTCAACCTAACTTTATTTAGAAGCAACTTTAAAATAATCTAAATTAACACTAAAAACTAAATAAGCAAGATATCAAAACGTTAAATTAAGATAAACCAAGATGAGAGTGATTCTAGAGTCTGATTTCACCTAACTATCCCTTATATATTTGTTATGACAATAAATTGTTATTCATTTTCGTAGTCTATAAGCCAAGAACCCTAAGTTATTCTAACTCTCTCTCTCGAATACCGAGTGAATATATTATCAATTACAGACTTCGATATCCCTATAAAAATATAGTAATTAACAACGCATTGTACTATGTGATTCTTTGTTAACAAATTCAAATGAATTATATGTTCTCCCGAACTCTATAAATCTTCTAGGTTATATTCTCTATATCCTATTCAAAATCCCCTCCCCCGAGTGATAGATTCTAAACATGCATCATCTTAATTTATTGCCAACAAACTAGAAGTATTAAACACAAGACGATATAAATAAACAGAATTAAAACTTTAATAAAAATCAAATTGGCAAACAATACATAGGTTCAAGCATAGGCTACATCATCCTCGGAATAATATAGTTAGTTCATGACCAAAGATAAAAACAATGAAAATGGGGTCAAGAACATAATAGACATCATTAGAGTTTAAAGAAAGAAACTAGAAGATAAAATCCCATTGTCTTCGGACATCACCGCATTCATCTCCTCTTGTCGCTCTTCAATCTTCCTCTTTGGATCTCTCTAAAATATGTGTTTAGAACTCTTTGTTGTGACTTTTTCTCCTCCTCCTAGGGTTTGGATGAGCTTCTATATTGATATGGAAGTCCTGGAGTCTTTCTGCGTGTAGAATAAAATTTTTTGAAGTTTCTGGAACTCTGCCGCAGCTGATGAGCGGAAAATATATTAATATTTACCGCCCATTTTACTTAATATTTTGTATAGTTTCTCGAGTTTTATGAACATTTTGATGTGTTTTAGTTTATTTTGCAGATAAAATAAAATCGGGACTTAATGGAATCAATCAGGATGAAATGTGGAACAAATAAAGGCAAAAATTGGACTTGACATTTTGATTTTGGAGGTTGAAAACTTGAAATGGCGTTCTAACGAAGTACAATTTCAGAATTTCAACTTTGAGCAATTGTCGTATTTTGGCCATAATTTTTTACTCTGACATCGGATTGAGGTGATTCAAGTTCCAGATTAAAGAAGACGCAAAGATCTACAATTTTGAAGTTCATAATAATTTCACATTATGAAGTTTCCTTGACCGAAATTGATAAAATATTCCTAAGTGTGTTATGTGTAATTATTAAAGTCATTTTCAAAACAAAATAATAATAATAAAATAAAAATGAAAATTTTCAAATTTCCACCAAACTTGCTTGCATGTTTGGTGGAGGATTTGGTGCCATGTTTGGTGCCATGTTTGGTGGAGCAATTGGTGGAGAAATTAGTGGAAGTCTTTAGATTTGCCTATAAATACCAAGCTAAACTTTGTAAATTTTTCATGCTTTCTTTGGGGGATTTCTCCATGAAAACCTAAAAGAAAGTGTCTTGCATGTTTATTTAAGTTTTCTTGTATTTTCCCTTTATTTATTTAATAAATTTTTGTGTGTTTTTAATTACATCATGAGTAAGTAATCTCTTTTTGCTGGAGCTAGGGTGAAACTTTTAATATAATAATTTAGATTTACTCTCTTAATATAAATAAGTAAATTGAATTAATTATTTACCGCCTATATGGCCGGTTTTACATTATTGGACTTAGTTTCCACCTATATGGTCGGTTTAGGTGTTAACCTTAGTACCGCATACATGGTCGGTTTATATGATTTTGATACGCCTATATGGTCGGTTGGACTTTTGACAAATGACATTCACCGCCTATATGGTCGGTTTTAATATAATTAATTCAAGAAATGATTAATTGATAAGGGAGTAATCTATATTTGAAGTATTAAAAGTGAAACCCCTAACTCCAGCATTTTCTTTTATTGTTGTAATTTTATTTACTTTTTAATTTTCTGTTATGTTATTTTGTTTAACTATGCATTTTGTAATTTTAAGTATGTTTTGTAACTAAACATATTATCTAGGGGTGTGATGAATTTCAATATCACTGGTTTATAAAATTGGTTATTTTATGTCTTGGGTAATATAAAGGTTTATTTATTGAGTCTTAAGCTTAATGCTTCTTGTTAACTGGCCATTAATAAGATTGATCTGGTAAACTTAAAATAAACATGATGAAGGAATTTTAGGTTTCAGCCTTAGACTCAATAGCTCACGATCTCACCTCGGGGTTTGGTGACCTTTAAGTAGATTTCCTTACAGGATAGACATATACTTGTCGGGCGGGGGTAGCTAAAATTTGGAACTTACTCTTAATGAATTCAGGTAACTTGGTTAACATAGACATATGATTAATTGGGTTATTTGGGTGTTTGCATCTGACCATCGACAGAGGATTTTGCATATTTTCGTGTTCCAGGTTAATAAACCGATATATTGCACAAATATGAGATAACCACTTCATCTTTAAAAGATATTGGAAGGATTCACAACCCTAGATAGTTTTATCATATTGATTTTACCTTTAATTCACTTTCGCACTGTTTTAATTATTTGTCTTTAAGTTTAAAATCACCATTCAATCAACAAACCAATCTATTAGGTACTTGTAAACATTTAACTTCATAAATTGATAGCTAATGTATTAAGTCTTCGTGGGATCGATACATTTTATACTACTTGAGCGATACGTGCGCTTGCGTAACGTAAGTGATTTCACCGATCAAGTTTTTGGCGTCGTTTTTGGGGACTTATTTATCTTTTACTTTTAATTTTGGGGTTAGATACATTTACTTGTGTCTAATTTATTTTTACTTATTATTTTTATTTTCTTGTGTTTCAGGTTCTCAGACACTACATGAGAAGAACCAGAAGCTTTGAAATCCGTCTGCTTGACCCCGAAATTGAAAGAACAATCAGACAGTTGAGAAGGAAAATGCGGGAAGGCCAAGAAGCACTGATCAACATGGAACCTGAACCTTTGGAGGTTGTACCACCAATTCCCATTCGAGACAGAACTATTCCGGTGGTTGACGTCTTCATTTCATGTATTGTACTTCCTCTCTTACCAGCAAATGTGTGTGACATCAAAACATGCATCCAGATGATACAGCAGTCAGTTCAGATTGGGGGGGAATGCAACTGAAGATCCTAATGCCCACATCAGCAACTTCCTAGAAGTTTGCGGCACTTTCAATTAAAATCGAGCGGCTAAAGTAGCAATGAGACTGCGTGTTTTTCCATATTCCTTGAAAGATGGAGCTAAGGCTTGGCTACATTCGCTACCAACAGGTTCCATCACAACTTGGAACACTCTAGCCACCAAATTCCTTGCAAAGTACTTTCCATCAGCCAGAACTGCAAAGCTGAGGAATGACATCACATCCTTTTTGCAACATGACTCAAAATCCCTCTGCGAAGCTTGGGAAAGATACAAGGAATTGCTCTGAAAATATCCTCACTATGAATTTGCAAAGTGGCTACAAGTCCAAACCTTCTACAATGGACTTTCTGGACTGATGAGAACCACAATTGATGCTGCTGCTGGAAGAGCTTTCATGGAAAAATGAGAGGATCAGGCCTAGGACCTAATCGAAGAAATGGCCAACAATAATTCTTTGTGGCCAACAGAAAGGAGCATGATCCAACGAATCGCAGGAATTTATGAAGTTGGAGCCAACACAGCAATGAATGCCAAGCTGGATCAGATATGCAAAAAAAGGCCAGGAGTATGAAAAATAACCAGGAATAACATAAGTGATGGCTCACTTGAAAAAGCTAGAAGCAAAATACGACTCTCAAGCAGCATCATATGATGCTATGTTTCAATCATAAGCAGCATTAATTCAAAGCCAAGCAGCATCTTTGAATACTCTGGAGAATCAAATGGGACAACTGGCCGATGCTCAGAGTTACAGACCGTAAGGTAACCTTCCTAGCAACACAGAACCAAATCCAAGGAACCGATGGAATGAGCAATGTCAAGCCATTACTTTGAAAAGCGGTACTGAAATCAACAAAGATGTTAGAGTCAAGGTATCCACTGAGGAAGTTCCAAAAGAAAGTAGTGAAGCAGAACCACAGATGGAGGAAAAAGAAGCAAAAGAAAATGATCAAGAAAAATTCACTCCACCTCCACCTTTTCCACAACGTCTCCAGAAAAGTAAACTAAAGAAGCAGTTTGCTCGATTCTTGGAGATCTTCAAAAAGTTACATATCTACATTCCATTTGCAGAAGCTTTAGAACAAATGGCCAACTATGTCAAATTCATGAAAGACATTCTGTCACGAAAGAGAAGATTGAGAGATTACGATTAGGTACATATACACATTACACACACACATAATCCTTAAGTCTTCCAAGCTTAACAATGTTCATTTGTGGTCTTCTCTTGCTGCCATGTTGTGGATCTTTGCTATGATGTAACTGTACTATTGTAACATTACTCTCTTCCTCGAAAAGAACCTTGTCCTCAAGGTGGAAGGTAGAATAAGATATTTAAATGGTATCCAAGTTCTCTCAGGTAATGTATTCCATTGGTAAGTGTTCCCACTGAACTAACACTTGTGGAACTTTCAAAACCCCGTGCTGGAAAATTTTGTTGCCAATCATAGATAAAGGTTGAAGAACAAAACCATTTTCCAACTCAGGCAGTGGCTTGACCAGATCCTCAGTAATTGGAGAATGATATTTGTAAGTTTTTAGTTTAGAGACATGAAATACTAGGTGGATCTTAGATGAAACAAATAGTTATAAAGTGTAAGCTATAGAACCAATACAATGGACAATACAGTAAGGCCCAAAATATCTTATGCTCAGCTTGTTGGTAAGGGTGGCAAAAAAGCCCGGGCCTGGCCCAGTCCGGTTGGGCTTTGACCCGGCTCGGGGTGAAAAAAGCTTGGGCCAGGCTTCAAAATGAAGGCCCGGGCCGGGCTCAACCAAAAAAGCCCAGACCGGCCCGAACCGAGCTTAAAATAAATAATTATATATTTTTATTTATAAAATATATATTTATAATTTTTTATATTAAAAAAATCAGGCCCGAGCCGGGCTTTTCCTGGGCCCAGGCCTAAATTTAAGTTGTCGGGCTTATCAAAGCCCGGCCCGTGGCCATCCTTACTTGTTGGATGCCTTTTTAGCTACAGATTATTGCCTGTAAGGCTGTAATTTCACCCATACCCAATCCTCTACTTGAAACTGCTTCTCAACCTTGTGTTTGTTTGCCATAGCTTGCATTCTTTCCTGGGCCCGTTGTAAATTCAATCTAAGTTTTGCCACCATCGTATCTCATTCCTCCAGGTCATATTCCACAGCTTTAAGGGCAGAACTCCCTCTAATATACGGTGAAATTACGTACACTCACACTTAAACAATAACAACCATACCCAAGAGAGGGGTGAATCAGGTATGTGACAAAGTAATGCGAAATTAAAATTCTTGTCGTTTTTACGCTATTAAACTAGTAGTTTTACCTTTTAAGCTTTTCAATCAATTTCTCAATCACAATATATTACTAATATTCAAGTCGCTAAATAATATGAAAATATAAGATAAACTTGTAATAATATTATTACTAAGCTTGATACATTTGAATCCACTTTTACTCTTGATATCTTTGGACTTGAACTTCTTCTTGGACATCTTCTTAAGAGTTGAAGGTGTATTGGATCATTAGATCATGTCACTGTTAGCTTTAGTAAAAATCAATAACATGATCCCTGGACTGTTGCGAAAACCAATCAAAAAAAGCTACGTAAGTGCATATGAAGCAAGATTAAATAAAAAAAAAATTCAATTATAGTCGTTAAAACAAGCTAGTAAGTTTTTTAGCATGCAAGTTGAAAACAAATAAGCAATAATGCAAATGAATATTACCTGATTTTAATCTCTTGAATATTCTTATATGATATAAATTAGTGTAATTTTTAGCTAAATGTTACGAAATTGCATAAATATCAATAATTTTATGTCATGAGTAAAAATATCTTATTGCAATACTCTCTTCAATTTCATTAAGCTACATCTGCACAAAATCTTGAACAGTCTTCAGACCTTCAATAATACAAAATTTACTGATACAAAGAATCACATAAATGTTAACTTCATGCATGCAGTGTAGCATGCAATATGCATGCCAGATTGTTTCCAGCTGCAGAGACGTGTGAAGCTGGACGTGTGAAGGTTTTAGCAGCCAGCTCATGCAACGCGTGAAGCAAAACGTGTTGAAACAGTGCACACGTTTTGACAACTATAAAAGGGCCATAAATCCATTAGTTAGAGCATCCCATAAATCCCAAGATCCTGTGAGAATATAGAGTAAAGTGTTTGAGAGTTTTTTGTAAAGCTTAAGAGTGTCAGCTTTGTAATTTTTTGTTTAGTGAGAAATAAATAAGAGTTTTCTCTCAATTCATCTCTATTAGTGTGTGTTTTATCACAACAAGTGGTATCAGAGTTAAGGTTCCACGGAGGGATCCCGAAACTCAGAAACAAAGCTTCGGTTCGGAAAACCGGTTCCGACGAAAGTTGTCAAAAATCGGTTTTAAGCATACCATCAGATTTTTCATGGCAAGACGAGCACGATAGTATTTTCCGGCGATCGATCGGAGGTCAGAGTGAGTCGCACGCACAACACACGCCTTCCAGAGACTGCTTCACGTGCCGCCAGTCGCAGTCACGCGCCTCACGCGGGCCAAAGGAAGAAGACGATACACGTCAGCCGCCACATCATTGGTCCAGTCAGCGCCACTTCAGCCTGTCAGGCCCAGTCACCAAGCCGCGTCAACAGACCAGTCAGCAGCCACTTGTCATCAAGTCAGCGCCACGTGTCTGCCACGTCAGCGACCGGCCACGTCAGTAAAATCTGGTAAATTTTAGATAGGTCCCTGAACTTTCTAGAAATTACATTTAAGCCCCTAAACTTTTCCGAAATTACGTTTTGGCCCCTGAACTTTTGGAAATTGCAATTTGACCCATGTATTTTCTGAAATTTTCAATTTGGTCCATGTGTCGGATTTTGACAAACGAAGTGTCATTTTCACTATTTTTTACCATTCCGGACGCAACTGTGAGGTCCATTTTTTGAAATTCTGCTTAGGATTTTTATGATAGATGGGGATGTCGGAAAAATGATTTTGTTGACTAGTACCAATTATTTCACATGGAGAAGAAAGATGAAAGACCTTCTATATGTGAAGGACTATGATGGGTCGGTATTTCTGGAGGAGAAACCAGAAGAAATGTCCGAAGCAAGGTGGAATAATCTTCACCAGAAAACATACAGTATTATCCGTCAGTGGATCGACGACAGTATCGTGAACCATGTTAGTGAAGATACAAATGCACGTGTCTTATGGAGAAAGCTGGAGGAGCTTTTTCGAGCAAAGACTGGCAACAACAAGCTGTACTACATCAAGAAGATGATGGGGTTGAAATACCAGGAAGGTACAGCTGTGGCGGACCACATCAACGATTTCCTCGGAACAATGAAAGAATTGTCTGGATTGGGCATAGACTTCGGAGATGAGGTAAATGGCTTAATACTCCTTAATACGTTACCAGAATCTTGGGAAACGTTCAGATCTACGGTGATAAATTCAGCCGCAGATGGGAAAGTCACTATGGAGATGGCGAAAACCAGGATCTTCGAGGAAGAAAATAGGACGAGAATGCAGGAGTCAGCATCATACTCAACCTTAGAAGCTCTAGTGACTGAGAAGAACACCAGAAAAGGGGAGGAGTAAAATCCGAGGCCCAGGTAAATCAGATAAGAACCGGGGGAAATCAAGAACAAGGGAAATAAAATGTTTCCACTGTAAGAAGAAAGGTCAAATGAAGAGAGATTGCTACAAACTGAAGAACGAGCAGTCCAGGAGAGATAGTGACTCTAAACAAGAAAGAGTTGCTACTACCACCGATAAAACCTCCAAAGAATTCTGTATTATGTATGAAGAAAATATTGTGAATCTTGCCAGCCACGAGACCAGTTAGGTGATAGATAGTGGCGTCTCCATACACGCCACATCTCGCAGAGACTTCTTTTCATCTTACACACCAAGAGACTACGGTGATGTAAGGATGAGGAATGACGGTCAGTCCAAAGCCGTCGGTATTGAAGACATTTGCCTTGAAACAGACAACGGGACAAGGCTAGTGTTGAAGGGAGTCAAGCACATCCCAGACATCCGGTTAAACCTGATCTCAACAAGCAAGCTGGAAGATGAAGGTTTCTGCAGCACCTTTAGTGACGGAACCTGAAAGCTCACTAAAGGATCAATGGTGGTGGCACAAGGTAAGAAAGATTCAACTCTGTATTTGATGCATGCTAAGCTTTCCGATAGTAGCATAAATACAGTCAACAATAATGAGGCAGCCGAGCTACGGCATAAAAAGCTCAGTCACATGAGTCAAACGGGTATGGAAATACTACGCAGGTGGAATGTTCTTCCCGAATTGAAGAACTCACACTTACAGAAGTATGAACACTGCATGGCTGGAAAGCAGAACAGATTGTCCTTCCAGAGCTCCCGCCTCAACGGAAATCGGAGGTACTTGACCTCATACATTCGGATGTATGTGGTCCGATGCAGACGAGAACACTTGGTGGGTCACTTTACTTTGTGAAATTCATAGACGATCATTCAAGGAAGACATGGGAATACACCTTGAAGAGAAAAGATCAAGTGTTGGGAGTGTTCAAGGAGTTTCACGCCAAGGTGGAGAGAGAAACCGGCAAGAAACTCAAATGCATCAGAATAGACAACGGTGGAGAATACAGAGGTTCGTTTGATCAGTACTGCAAGACGCAAGGAATCAGACATCAAACGACACCTCCCAAGACACCTCAGATGAATGGCCTAGCTGAGAGGATGAACAGAACCTTGTGCGAAATGGTAAGAAGCTTGCTCTCACAAGCCAAGCTACCGAAGACATTCTAGGGGGAGTCGCTGAACACAACAGTACATGTTTTGAACATGTCTCCAGCAGTCGCACTGAAATGTAATGTTCCTAACCAAGTTTGGACAGGTAAAGAGGTGTCATACGAACACTTACATGTCTTTAGGTGTAAAGCATTTGTACACATCCCAAAGGACGAGAGATCCAAGCTTGATGTAAAGATGCGATAATGTGTCTTTATTGGCTATGGTCAGGATGATTTCGGCTACAGACTATATGATCCTGTTGAGAAGAAGATTGTCAGAAGCCGAGATGTTGTCTTTGTTGAAGACCAGACCATAGAAGATATCAAAAAAGAGATGAAGACAATGCCCCAGAAATACAGAGATGTGAATCCAGAACCTCATACACCGGTGCCAGTACAAGTTGAAGATGAGGTTCCCAGATATGAGGGTACAGGTGATGAAGCTCCCAGAGATGATGATCATGATCAACCACCAGTACCAAAAGCTACACCAATAGTTCCACAGATAAGGTCTGACAGAGAAAGGCGACCTTCAACCAAATACTCTGTATATGAGTATGTGTTGCTTACTGATGGGGGAGAACCCGAGAGCTACCAAGAGCCTGTGGAAACAGAAGACAAAGAAAAGTGGGAGGAAGCCATGCAAGATGAGATGAAATCTTTGCATGACAATCACACTTTTGAGTTGGTGAAATTGCCAAGAGGCAAAAAGTCTTTGAAGAACAAATGGGTGTATAGGGTGAAGCAACAGGAACACACTTCACAACCCCGGTACAAAGCCAGACTAGTCGTCAAGGGATTCAATCAGAGAAAATGCATTGACTTTGATGAAACCTTCTCTCCAGTTGTGAAGATGTCATCCATCAGAGTGGTACTCAGCTTAGCAACAAGTCTTGATTTGGAGATCGAGCAGATAGATGTCAAGACCGTATTTCTTCACGGAGATCTGGAAGAAGAAATTTACATGGAGCAATCAGAAGGCTTTAGAGTCAAAGGGAAATAGGACTATGTGTGCAGACTCAGGAAAAGCCTATATGGTTTGAAACAGGTACCGAGACAGTGGTACATGAAGTTTGAGTCAGTTATGGGGGAGCAGGGATACAAGAAGACCACTTCAGATCATTGTGTTTTCGTTCAGAAATTTTCTGACGATGATTTTATCATCTTACTGCTATATGTAGATAATATGTTGATAGTTGGTCGGAATCAATCGAGGATTGATGATTTGAAGCAGCAACTGAGTAAGTCTTTTGAGATGAAAAACATGGGGCCAGCTAAACAGATTCTTAGCATCCCGTGATCGGAAAGCCAGGAGATTATACTTGTCACAGGAGGAGTACATCGAGAAGGTACTTCAGCGATTCCAGATGGATAAGGCTAAAGCGGTTAGCACTCCTCTTGCTACCCACTTTAGATTAAGTACACAACAGAGTCCCTCTACTGAGACAGAGAATGAGGAAATGAAATAGGTTCCATACATCTCAACAGTGGGAAGTCTTATGTATGTCATGGTGTGCACGAGGCCAGACTTAGCACACGCAGTTGGATTGGTCAGCCGATTCATGTCAAACCCAGGAAGGGAACACTGGAATGCCATTAAATGGATCATGCGGTATCTACGTGGCACATCCAAAATGAGGTTATGTTTTGGAAGTAGCGAACCAGTGTTGATGTGATACACCGATTCAGATATGGTAGGAGATGTGGATACCCGAAAGTCTACTTCGGGGTATCTGATTACTCTCTCAGGGGGAGCTGTGGCATGGCAGTCAAGGTTGCAGAGATATGTTGCACTTTCTACAACAGAGGCAAAATTCATTGCAATTACAGAAGCTTGCAAGGAATTACTGTGGATGAAGACATTTGTCCATGAATTGGGTTTCAAGCAGGAGAAGTACATTTTGTACTGCGATAGCCAGAGTGCTATCTACCTTGGTAAAAATTCCACCTTCCACTCAAGGTCAAAACATATCGATGTGAGGTATCACTGGATACAGGATGTCCTGAGCTCAAAGCTGTTAGAACTCAGGAAAATTCTCATTGATGACAACGGTGCCGATATGTTCACCAAGGTTTTACCGAATGAGAAGCTTGAAATCTGTCGTGCCATAGCCGGGATGACAAAACTCTCCATATAGTCAGAGTGGGGAGAAACAGAGAACTACGATTGGTTTGATCCAAACTCAGGGTACGTAGGCAGTCATACAGATGCAGCCATGGGTGGATCCTTTTGAGGATCCGGTTTGGGTGATTAATGGTCGGCTTAGATTTTAGGGCAAATATTCACCGAGTGGGAGATTTGTTGACTTCATGCATGCAGTGTAGCATGTAATATGCATGCCAGATTGTTTCCAGCTACAGAGACATGTGAAGCTGGACGTGTGAAGGTTTTAGCAGCAAGCTCATGCAACACGTGAAGCAAAACGTGTTGCCAAAACATGTTGCAACAGTGCACACGTTTTGGCAACTATAAAAGTGCCATAAATCTATTAGTTAGAGCATCCCAGAAATCCCAAGATCCTGTGAGAATAGAGAGTAAAGTGTTTGGGAGTTTTTTGTAAAGCTTAAGAGTGTAAGCTTTGTAATTCTTTGTTTAGCGAGAAATAAAGAAGAGTTTTCTCTCAATTCATCTCTATTAGTGTGTTTTTTATCACAGCAATAAAAATATCGTGTTAGGTAAATTCTATGATGATATCATATCTCTAAATTTTGAATCCCGCTGATGTGATTTGGGATTGAAAGAGATCTAGTGATGTGTTGTTCGTGAGTTGGTAGTTTATGATAGTTCGTTGAATCGAAGTGGTAAGATGAACGAAACAAGTCTGTAGTTTGTTCATGTGAATAAGAAAATAGATATAAAAAAATTTAAAAATAAAAATATTGAAACATGTTGGTCATAATATGGCAAAGTATGTAAAATCCAGATAAATCGTTGAGCATGCTTCTAGATTTTTGACGACTGTTAAACAATTTACTTCTCCAAATATGACTAAGCTCTAAAAATATTCTATGGCCTATATATCCAATCTTTTTCCAAAAACGTTATGAAGATGTATCACCCACACACACTGGACATGCCATATAACCATTAGTACTCTACCCAAATAGAGAATCATAAGCTGGAAAGTCGTTAATGGTCCACAACAACTCCACGTGTCCATGTAATAACTGTTTGAATAAAAGAAAGAAGCATTTGAGCAAAGTTATGGATCACTTATATATGTACCAAAAATTTCAGCAACCTATCTAACGTGGGTTTACCATGGAGAAAATTACAACTCTGACTCTCACTATACCTATTCAGAATCTAGAACCAGTTATCACAAGCATCATCAAGAAATTGATGGTGATGATTAGGGGTGAGCAAAATCGGTTTCGGTTCCGGTTCCTCATAAGACCGGAACCTACCAGGAAAAATTCGGTTCCGCACTAAGTGGAACCGGAACCTACCCAATTAAACAGGGTACCCTATTATTCGGTTCTGGTCCGGTTCCGAATTACCCTATTTTAAAATATTTTAATGAAAACTACATTCCGATACGATTACGTAGGAAAAAACATGGACCAAATCGGAGTGCGGAAGCTCAAGAACGAAAGGTTATACAATATCCCACTATTTTCTTTCAAAATATTTGATTATTGATATCATTAGTTATATATAGATTTTCATTATACTTATGTTGCTTGGAAAATGAAAGGAAAATGAAAAGATAAAAAATAAATACATATAATTTTAGAGTCGAATTCTGCTGTGCTAGAATATTTCGAATTAGATTAAGAAGATGCTTTTTTTTGTTAAAACAAAATTGTGGCAAAACAAAATGGAGTAAAGGAAAATTTTGTTTATTGATTGATTATTTTTCCCCTAGTTGTGGTAGTTTTAAATTATAGCAGCTTTCTGTTTGCAATGGGCTCATTTTCTAATTTTAAGCGTCTCTGTTTAACACAAACACACATACATTCTATATATACTTGATAGAAGCACTAAAATATTGCTATATGAACTGCGACTCTTTAAAATTTGTACAATTAAATAATGAACGCCAAATGTTTAAAATTTATGTTCATATAAACCGGTTCCATGGTCCGGTTCCGGTTCCGACTATTTTAGAACCGGAACCTACCCGGATAAAATTGGTTCCTTCATATTTGGAACAGGAACCTACCCGATTACAACCGGTTTCGGTTCCAAACCAGGAAAATTGGTCCGGTTCCAACCGATTTTGGGTAGAACCGGAACCGATGCTCACCCCTAGTGATGATATGATTACTGGTTTGCATGACTTGCAGGGTTCGACATTTGTTGAAGACAGACATAAAGTGTTTAGTCGGGTATATGTAGAAGCTAAAATGATATTGTTTGATGGTGTTGGCATGTCGACTTTGAACTCTGTTGTCAAGCTACTCCACAATAAAGTAAGTAATAGAATGATCGATAAAAGCATTGATATAATGTTAGAGGTGCTTGGACATATATTATCAACCAGTATAAAATTGTCAAAATCATATTATGGGGAGAAAAAATATTACGTGATTTCGGATTGGGGTATGAATCGATACACGTCTGTAACTATGATTGTGTATTATTTCGAGCAGAGTATAAATTCCTTGAGAATTGTTTAATCTGTGGAGAAAATCGGTATAAGATCTGTGGTACTGGGAAGAATGTGTCTCAGAAGGTGTTGCGTTATTTTCCATTGACACCTAGACTACAAAGATTATTTATATCACGTCACCGCATCTGAAATGAGATGACATCATGATAAGAGAGTTGGTGATGAGGGCATTCTTAGACACCATACTAATACAACTGAGTGGAAAGACTTTGATGATATATACTCGTGTTTCGCCGAAGACCATTTTAATGTCAGGTTAGGCCTCGCATATGATAGTTTTAATCCTTTTGGAAACATGTATAACTCTTACTGTATATGGTCTGTGGTTGTAACTTACCATCGTGGAAGTGTATGAAAGACTCTTTCATGCTCATGTCCTTACTTATACCGGGTCAACATTCCCCTGGTAAAGATATTGATATTTACTTGAGGCTGTTGATTGAAGAGTTACATACATTGTGGAACATGCACTTGCTAGGATTGAAAATCCTGTATTTTACGTATCCATATGATTGAGTCTTTAGATTTCCGAAATAGTATAATAAGAGTCAAATACTTAATTATTATTTAATAGATTAAAACGGGAAAATTTTGAATCATGATACATACAACAAGATCATTTAGAAAGCTTATTTTTTTCTAATATTTATTAATGTCTTTTCTCTTTCTTCCACTCCCTCATTTTTGTTACTATAGGGTCATAAAATACAAAAGGATTTTGGGTAACCATCGTTAAATTGGGTAGAATACTTTATGAAATGAGTGGAGTCGTTACCATCGGCTGAGAAAGCGTGTATTCTTCAATGCATTTTTCAAAACCCTTCAATTAGTACACACAAGAAATAGGCCAATTCCGCAACCTTTTGCTCAAGCCCTATGCGCTCTACGTCTAGAGGATATATTAATACCTCCCATAGATATTTTATCAAAATTGTTAACTCTGTCTACCTCCGATAAAATGTCCACCTGTAACCCAACAGGTAAAGTACATTACTAAGCATGTTTTAGGGATTGGTGACTTGAAAGAGAATTAGTATATGATATGTTCGAAGCTGCCACCAGTATGAAGATGATATATAATTATTTTCATTTTGGATAATTGTCATTTATATTCATCAATCACTCATTCTAATTGTCATTATATTCTAAAGATAACGATTTGACTTGCCAGGTGGCGTTCGAATTTGCGTAATTCTTTTAGTCTACCATTGAGAATTGCCTCATGTTGAGAAATTTTATGAATTTTTGGTGAAATTGCATAGAATCCTATTATTACAATATAAAAATATAACTCTGATTAAAATAAAATAAAAACTATTAATTTAATTATTTAATTAATAATAAATAAGAAACTTATTATAAAATTAAAAAATAATCTCTTATTAAAATAAGAAATCTATTAATTTAATATGTGGCACATAATCTCTAAAATTAATTTTTATTATTAAATTATAAAATTAAAATATCTCAAAAATTAATTTTTTTATTTTAAAATTATAAAATTAAAAAAAAAATTAATTAAAATAAGAAACCTATTGCAATATAAAAATAAAATCTTATATTTATTAGTAAATTATAAAATTAAAATATCTCTATAATATTTTTATTAATAAATTTTAAAATTAAAATAAGAAACCTATTACAATATAAAACATAATCTCCTATAAAAATAATGATATAATTATTTTTATATTATAATTAATTAATTAATTAATAATGTAATTTCTTATTATTAAATTATAAAAATAAGTCTCATTGAAATAAAAAAAAACATATGCGGTACATAATCTTTATAACTAATTTATTTATTACATATTTTATAAAAAGATATATTGTAATCTCATATTAAAATATAAATAAAAAAACATATGTAATACTTAATCTCTACAATTAATTTTTATTAGTACTTATAAAATTAAAATAAAAAACCTATTACAATATTAAAACATAATTTTCTACTTAAAAAATAGACATAAATAGCACTAGTCTACAAAAACTAGCCAAATTTTTAATTTTTGGGTATATTGTTATTTGTTATTTTACTTTGAAATATTTCTATAAGTTTTTTCATGAATTTTTTATTATTTGTTGTACTTCATGATGCAGACTCTGATTATTAGCTCTTACATAGTGACGATCAAGATTTCAAGTTTGATAAGAAAATTTAAGTTTAAATTGAATAAATTATATTAAATTTCATTGGAATTCTTCTGAAAAATTAAATATTTTTAAAGTTATTTATAATTAGGAATATGTTTTCAAATGAGAGAGTAAGACGAGAAAGAAACTCTAATGTGAATTAGAAACATTGTTTGAGAATTGATAAACAAACAAATGAGATATAAATATTAAGTGTAAGTAAATCAATTGTCTCATTATATTATAAAACCAAATAGATACTGCTCATTTACAAAATCAATACCTAAATCTTATTAAGATTTTTGTTATGATATAAAATTATATTCAAATATGTGCTCAACCCGCACAAAGTGTGAGTCCTATACTAATTAAAATAATATAATTAAAGTGAGTCTCATTCAATTAATTAAAATAATATAAATTTATTTACATTATCGTTCTTATACTAATAATATATATTTTTTATATCACATCATTATCATTACTTATAATTATTTTCATATTAACATCATATAACACAATGGACACTTTCAATGTGACTAAAAAAATAATAATCTTTTTTTTTTTTAAGAGTCTTTTGAAAAATAATTTATATTTTTTTTTTCAATTTATCAAATAGATAATCAAATGATTATTTGAAATTTGATATTTAATAAACTTAAAACTCAATTTATAAAACACTTAAAATAGATAATAAAAATAACATGATAATAAACTTAAAACTCAATTAATAAAACGTTATATATTTTATGTTTGAAATCTGAAATTTCAAATGTGTATCAAAACCCATGTAAAATTTGAAATCTAACATGATAATAAACTTAAAACTCAATTTATAAAACACTAAAGTTCAAAACATGGAAAAACGTAGCACTCACTCACAGAGCTGACGACAAATCCTACTACTTGTGCTCACGCGTGGAGCTGGCTGGAACTGGAAGGATTTAGAAACGTACGACCGAAATACGATTAGTATGCTATGATACTCATGATTCTAAACGTGTGCATGTAATGATATGTGTATTCATACTAATAAGGAAGTTTAAGATGCTTTCTGATAACTCCATATGAACAAACCGTATCATATCCTGAAACTGGCTTCGCATTGCGAGGCAAGATGGCACGCGTCGCGACGTCAACCATGAAGCTGATAGCGTCGTGACGTGACCCACTAAGCGTCGCGACACTCACTAAATATATTTCAAGTCCGATAGCTCATTTCGGTTTCGTGTTGCGACGCTAGCCCGATTCCAGGACTGTGTTGCATCACACCATTGCCAACTTCTTAGACAAAACTAATACCTCCACACAACCACATTAACATATGCATTTTCTCAATCAACACCATGCTTCAATTTCACCATAAACACAATGGTTCATGGAAATCTCAACCTCAAACCCTAAGTTTTCAAATCCACCTCAATACTTGCATCACCAAGATAATACCGACATCTAAGGTCTAGTTAACTCTCAAGTTGACATAATCATGCAAATTAGTCATGATTCTAGCTTGGCTTCTTCATGGATTTACATGATGGACTTGAAATATTGTGCTAGAATGCAAAGTGAGTGATAGGGTAAAAAATGGGAGAGTTATATTGCTCCAAAAGTCCTTGAAGAATGCAAGAAACACCACTCCAAGCTTGATTAATGGTTGAGAAAGAAGAAGGGAAAATGAGGGAGTTGGTCGTGGGTTTTGAAGGAGGAAGGAGAAAGGGCTGCTTTGTTGTTTTAACCAGGGGGATATTTTCAATTTATGAAATGTCATTAAAAGATACCATATGGCACAATCTTGTCCATTCTCGTCACAAAACTGAGGGCCAGAGTTGAGTCTTAAATTTGACTTGGTTCCATTCAAAATTTGGGAAAATATTTAACGTAAAAATTGTAAATAGCGCTGAAATACAGAGAGTTGTTCATGAGTGTTGTAACATCAAAAATGTATGCTGAAACTGAAAATTTATCCCGAGCTTTCAATAAAGGTTACATGGATAATCATTCCGTTAATTAATAATTAAATTTGACTTGGCTCCACCCAAAATTTAGGAAAATGTTTAACGTGAAAGTTGTAGATATCGTTGAAATTCATGAGTATTATAACATCAAAAATGTGGGCTGAAATTGAAAATTTTTCCCAAACTTTCAATAAAAATTACACGGGTACTCATTCCGTTAATTCATGATTAAATACGTAATAATATTTCATGCATAGGAAGTACGATCACATTTGACACGTCATGGTAATCGGTGGAGGGAAATTAGTTTGATATCATTATCATGTAGCCGAAAAAGGTCAAACTTCAACAAAATGATTCAGAGTTTGGGACTGCACAGCACTAGTCCAAGTACTTTTTTTCAAAAAAAGAAAAGAAAAGTGGGAAAAAAAAAATAAGAAAGAGAGGGAGAAATGACATCTTTGTTTTTAAACCCGGGAAAAAAAAAATTTAAGTGCAAGTGATAAAAAAAGATTTCTATACCCTTTGGCTTGGTCAAAACAGAATCGATTAAATTTGCTTTGTGAAAACACGGTTTGATTTTGAGGCAAAATTGGAGAACGAACAAAAGGGTGTGAACAAACAAGAAGACCATTTCAAATACAAAAATGATACTTTCACCAACAAATCCTTTCACTGTAGATCACTGTAGTTACAGTGAGGGGTTTGTAAATTTGTTTGTAAATTTGTTGGTGAGAGTATCATCACTCTTTCAAATAAGCACTTTCTTTTTGACAGGATCTTCACTTCATGTATAATTAAAAAGCAATATCATAAGCACAACAGAAGCAAAAGCACAAGCACTCAAATATAAAACTTTTAACTGACTTGAACACTACAAAAAGAAAGTGAAAATTCAGTATAAACTCAGCTCACGGGCGAGCACGTGTCATACTATTATTGAGGCATTGTGTAATCGGATGAAAATTTCACCGTTAAATTCCTACATAAAGGATTTTAGTGACCTCAGTTTCTGATTATTTGCTGGGAGTCTTGTGCTTGTCTTATTCATTTGTAGCCTTTAAGCAGAATGCGGTATCCTCAAGGCCATTCTCTGGGCAAGCCAAGGTCGTTGAGGGTCCGGATCGATGAAACCATGCATGAGAAACTGTTCTGACTCTTCGTCTATCAGTTCTCTAGCCCAGGTTACGCGTTTTTCTGGGCAGCTACCTGGTCCAAAACACCTGCAGTTTTGGTTGAGCAAACCAAGCTCAATTAACTGTCTGACTGGGAAAGCACATGTGATTGCATTCAAATTGATTTATTTAAGATGCGCATAAATATGAGATACCTGTACTCGTAAAAACAGGAACTTCTCTCATTCTCCACTTTGCCCCAGTTATGCCAGCCTACATGACTGATACATTGATCCATGTATGTATATGCAAAGACCACCCTTCCAAAAGGTCCCCATGGGCGTCCAAGATACATATATCCTGTCCCTCCATTGCCCGTGATCACACATCTGCATCAAGTGGAGAAACTGTTAATTAAAAAGAAATACATAAAAGAAACAGGAGTATGGAAACAAAGGCACAGCTAAAGAAATTAGATATCTTTGTCCGGCACAATCCTTCTAACATGATTTCATTGTTGTTGCATGACAAAAAGTGAAAAACCATCCCATCCGATTGCAGGGAGCCACCAAGCTATGATGAATGTATATAAGACACAAGACACTGGAGAAAATGTATGGAACCAGACCTCAGAGAACACGTTGCACATGGTAATGCCAAAAATTAAGTGGTCTAAGTTTGTCTTGGAAAGTTCTAAACAGAAACAAGCTCAAATTTTCGCTAACAAATCATTTCCCTTTATATATTATTCATTAAAGAAACAATTTTGAGCCTTAAAAAGAGCTTACATGCTTAGACTATATAAACGCCATTATGTGATTAATGAAGGAAATAAAAAGAAATAAATGAAAGAAAGAAAGTAAAAATGTAAAAAAGCAAAATCTACACACCTCAGAAACACGTAACCAGTTGTCTCTTGAGAAGATTTCCTGCTTTGTGCAGTTATAAAACCTTGTGACTTGCAGTGTATATGACAATGCTCTATGAGAGCAGTACTGTTCCCAAATATAAAATCCACACTGCCTTCAATATAGCAATCTTTTAGATACTGTTTTCCATGATGCAAGTACAGAGTATCCTGCATGCAAAATAACAATCAGCATTTGTTTAGCTAAAGGTACATAGTATTCCTCGGCATTATCTTGAAAATGAAAGACTTTTACATGCAATCAATATTGCACAAACAAGCGTCTAAGTTGTCATCAACTTCCCTTAGTTGATTTAGACATTGATTTTTGTACTGAGCCTGCAATCCAAACCAGACCTAACCAAACAATGCATTTTCCCACCATGTGGGGTCGGTTACATGGATCTTTTAATGCCATTGTGCTCTATCTGAGATCATTGATTCATCACGCTCCATAAAACCTAGGTCTCTTTTTATGATTTCTGTTCATGTCAACTTAAGTCTTCCCCTTCCTCGCTTGACATATGGTAGCAATATTTTCTATTTTTTTCTCACTAGATCACTTAAAGGTCTACGTTGGATATGTCCAAACCATCTTAGCCTTGTTTCTCTCATCTTCTCATCAATCGGTGCTATCCCAATTTCTTCCTAATTACTTATTTCTAACTTTTTCTTTCATAGTCCACCCACACATCCATCAAAACATTCTCATCTCAACTACCCTCATTTTTTGGGCGTGCTGATGCTTTATTGTCTAACATTCAATTACATAAAGCATTACATGTCTCACGGCGGTCCTATAAAATTTGTCTTTTAAGTTTTAAAGATATGTTACGATCGCATAAGACCCCGAACGCACATCTCCATTTCCTCTAGCCCAATTTGCAGGCCCAATAGCGAGTGTTTTAAGTACATCAGGTCCATCCTCTAAAAAGATGGAGAAATCGATCCAGATGTTACGCATAGAATCAAAAAAACAAAAACATATGTTTTTGCACTGTACTTCCCAAGCACATTCTTACATATTGATGACAGACTAGATATCTTTGTGCCCAAAATGTCTATAACATTGCTTATTAAGCAAATAATATTTACAACCACCGAAAAATGGTTATTCAGTAATTTTAAATGTTGAACTAAGGTATTTGGACTTTTTTTTATAGAAAGGATTCACACAATGTATCAATCACCAGCAAATTGACCGTTTCAAGTAATTCTATCTTCTTGACTATAAGTTCGGAGAATCAATAACATGGTTAAGAATCTGATATTTTCAACTTATACATTTCAGGAATCCCTAATCTGCCATACTCACTGAAATTGACATTCAATATACCTGCCACCCGAGAAACCTGCAGTTATAGAAGGCGCATCGGTCTGCCGTTACTCTGATTGCCACAGCTTGACCAGAACCCTATAATGAGGAAAATACAGAGAATTGAATAACAATTTCAGATAACTTATAAAACCATTTAATCAACTCAAAATGTTCACTTTCAGATGTTCCAAGATCCCCAAATAAAAATTCGCTGGCACAACGCAGTTGCGGACATTCTAAGCAATCATATTAACAAGCAAATTACCCTTTTAAGTTTTAACAGACCTGATATACCAATAAAGCAAAAACAAAACACATACACAAACAACCAAAAGAACACGTTTTCCTTAAAACTAATCAGCCAAGACTGAGACATACCAAGATCATCAATAGGCTACTATAACAGTTATAAAATCTCATTTCCATCAGAACTCAAAGAACAAGCACCTAAATTCATCATGCATATATATATAATCATCATTAATTTCTTAAAAAAAAAAAAAAAAAAAAAGCCACCTCAGGTGCAGAATTCTCAAAACTGATATTCTCAGCAATGAAATCTTCACCTTCCACAATCACACTCCCACATCCAAAAGTCCCAGTCCCAATCACCCTCGCAGCCTGTAAAAAACAAAACAACATAAACATAGACACAGATAAAAAAAATCCCATATTGAGCCACGTGTCAGGAACCCTGATGCAATTAGTCAAATAACCTGATGGTGTTCAATTTTGGTAGCCGTGTTATTCCAAGTCAGCATCGTGTTTTCAGGACAAATACCCGCAAGTGTGATGAGGTTCTTTGTCTTGGGCACGTACACCGGCTGTCTGTAAACCCCAGGTGACAGACGAATCACCGTTCGACACGCGTTGCATAGCGGCACCATATCAATCGCTTCCTGCACCGTCCTGTAATCCCCCGTCCCATCCTGCGCCACCGTCACCACCCGCGACGCCATTTTCAATTTTCGATGGGGGGGATATATAGATATAAACACGGACAAAAAGAGGAAAGGGTTTATGTAAAGGATCTTTGTTGATGCTGATGCGTTTTTTTATTTGTTTATCTTGGCAAATTTATGGTTTTTTGACAGGTTATAGAGGAGGTGGCATGTCTTTTGCTTGCCATGTGGCGAGATGGAAAATGGAGGGAAGTAACGCCAAACAGCCAAAGTGGTTTGATTTGGTTAGGATTATAAGAAATTTTGTAGTGACATTTCTATCATATTTTTGTTTCAAATAGTTATACGTTTTGGATAGAGATTAGAATGTAATATCACGAAAATATTTCCCGACTATAGAAATTTTTTTGTTACAGTATAATAATTTCTTCTACTCTTCCTGTGGACTACTTTGGCCATTTGTAAGTTAAATTGTATTGGCTGGCTCTCTCATTTTAGGTTGTATATAAGATGAGAAATCAGAGAAATAGTGGAATAATCAATCTTTGGTAGGAGACAGAAGAAGAATATGAAAATTAAAAGACGATGACAGTGAGAATGTGCATGACCACAACAGGCGCCATGATGAAAACAAATAGATAGAAAATCCGAATCTTGAAAAATTTAAGATTTGAATGTTTTTTTTATATAATAGTTATATAATGGAAATTACTTACACCTTGGAGGTATAAGTAAAAGTTTATCGTTTATTCTGTTTAATAGAATATTGTATTATATTTAATAGAATATCTTTCCTACGATCCTTAGTAATAAAATTGTTTTATTACTTGGTGTGTAACATCTGATGTTAATTATTGTAGAAAAAGACTTGACTTATTGAAGTCAAATGTGAGAATGATAAATTATAAATGGAATTACGTAATTAATAAGATGAAACAACCCTTATACATCTTCTATATAAGTCTAATAGGATAACAGAATCATTCACGAGTATTTGATACTTAATGGTTCTGTTGTTTTCTTATTGAAGAAAAATTATCCTATGAATTATAATGGAAGCGATATTTGATATCGATTCTGGAAGTTCACCATTGAACCATAGATCTAAGATTGTCCATAGCTTACTACGATCAAGTTTTGAACTTGATTAAGCTTTCATTATGAATTAGTTCATAAAATGTGCTAATTGTTTGCGCAGCGAAAGCATTGTGAGCTTATTAAAGGTTTGACCTTTACAGTATGACAGTGAGAAAAGTTATACTCAGCAATCTATTGTAGATTCTGAGAAAACTTATCTCTAGTCACACTAAATGAACAATTAGAGATATATTGGTTAATGTTATATGAAACTGTACATTTTAACTAAAGAATGCAAAGTGGCGTTTTTGAATGACTTATTCAGATAAGAGATCAGTTGTGATTTCTTTGTTTGAAGAGTTCATTCTGGAATGGCCCTAGAGTTTGTGTTCTGTTGAGATCGCAGTTTTGTGCTAGCTTACAGAGCCTATTGTAGACTCGGATAAGTCTTCCAGAAATATGTGTTCTCTATTTTTGATATCGTCAGATTGTCTGATCTTGTCAAAGTATATAGAATACATATATGATAAAAGGGTTAGTGGGAGCGTACAAATTACTTTCTAATTTTATATATCCTAACAACATTATCATTATTACAGTAATAATGAGATGTTTGTGAGGTAAAAGGTTTACCTAAGTCTTCTTTACTCCGTGAAAACAGTGGGAGTAGTCTCTGTTATATACGATATAAAGTTTTATATATAAGATATAAAACCAAGAGACTTGTGAGATACTCCTATTATTCGTACATTAGATATGATCTAATTAAGGACCTAACTAGGCTATCTGTATGACAGTTAGTATAACTGTTGGACAGTTATTATGTGTCTTATATAAAGTATTCATCTTTCGTAAATGATGATTCCTTTTTCGAAAGAGATATTGATTAGAATGTCTAATCAATCTTATGTATCATTTGATGACGACATAATAAATACTTTATAATGTGCGATTAAAGATATTGATTTAATCGTAATTGTTACGAGTTATTTTGATATCCTATAGACCATAGGATGGATCTTGAAACACGTTCTTTGTGATCTTTGAGATATTAAGAACGGGTTTCTAATTCATGGATAATACAGTCTGCAACCATTAGGGTCATATTAGTTTTGAGACTAATTATGACGTTAGACAGTCTACGTCATAAAGAGTCACAAAAGATGCAGTGGGAGTGTCACGAAGGATTCTACTAACTGAGTAGAATTAGATGCAACTTATGAAGTATTGACTTATGAAGTTGTATAGTGACCTTATAAATTAGAAGTTTTATATTGGTGTTGTGCTTGTTGTTGTCCATATAGTATTTTGGATTCGATCCCTAAATACTTGGACAACTTAGTAGCTGTAGCATAATACTGATGTAGCATCAGTGTCATATTAATGTATAATTTAGATTCTACAAAATATGAATGATGTTAACTATGGGAAACGATGGAGTTTGTTTGACAAATTCAAAATTTCATATCGGACTTGTTTCTTGCCTCTTAAGTACTGGTGAGCTTTTGAGGGCCATGTGCATATGATACACATTGAGACGTGTATATGATACCGTGGATTGGCACTAGAGCAAGTGGGAGAAATTGTTGGGGTTGGTGCTCAGAGCGCCAATCTGGACCGTATTTATGTCTGATTCATGAATACGAACATCCCCTTATTCCATAATATTACTTATTTGTGGTTGCACCTCTTGTTTTTATATACGTATTCGATCTGATTACGATTTGATTGAAACTAAATGTGGTTTAGTGATATGTATATATTAGACAAAGGCCCGATAATATATAATGCAGTACACAGTTACAAAGTTAGTTTGTAATTGACATTGGGAAGTGTCACTGCTATATGTATGTTATCAAACATAGTTCCTGGTCAAGATTTGCTAACACGGGTCGGTTAGTCAAATCCGTTGAGACCAGTACATGTCGTATATCGAGACTTGGTCCGATGGTTTATCCCAATGAACCATGAGTCTAGGGAGACTCGTATAGACGTGTAGGTGTTTATAGTGGATAAACACTGAACGGCTCACCGAAGATTCTTAATGGATGGTACACCAACGTCAATAAGAATCTTCACGGGTTGAGTAGCATAGTGGTCATTCGACTTGAGATACCACTGTGGATGTATGAGACATCCTCCACACTTAGATGGCAGTCACGTCACCGATCTATTTAGATCAGACCTCCGCCTGTTCGTTGGGTATGGACCGATCCTCAGGATATCCTGTGTGTGTCAAGATAGGATCCGTCAGTTCTGTGTACAGAGCATAGGTAGTCCATATATAATTAGCAGTCTGTTAAATCTGTGGCCACAGTATACTTCGGAAGTAAGTTCCGAATGTTATTTAGAGATTGCTAATAGATACGTCGACGGGATAATACCTATAGAGATTTGACGTTTACATCTATATCTCTGGGATTATCCGGATACCTGTGACGAAGGGATTATACGTATGCAATGACCTCGACCTGTATGATTCAGCTAGTTTATCTGTGATCGTCATAATCTACGGGTGGATAGATTATGGACACGAAATTGGATTTCGTGACGGATATACCTGAATCTAGAGAGTCTCAATAATGAAATATACTCGTAGAGCACTAGAGCAACATTAATAAATAATATTGATTATTTATTAAGTCGTTTAAAGGTTAAACGCAAGATACATGCTAAAGGGACCCGATAGTCATTTAGTTAATTATTGTGTATTTACATTTAATACTTGATTAATTTAAATACACATTAATTAAATAGTCAAATTGAGATATTTGACTAATATCCTAAATAAATATATGTATTTGATATTTAATGTAAATATTATACATATATTAATATATTTGTATTTGATTAATTAATTAATTATTTAATTGTTAAATGATTAAATTAATTAAAATATAAATATCTTAACTTAGGATATTTGAATTAAATGGCATGGTTGCCTTTGTTGACCAAGTGATAAATATCTAATAAAGTGTTTTTTAGATATTTAATCAAGTTGATCAAATTTTTGTTAAATGAATTTGAAATGAAATTTTGGTATATATGTATACATAATTTCGGCCAAGACCCTTAATTAAATATAATGGTTATATTTTTGAGTTGCAATTGTTGACTTACTTTATTCATTAAATTGTTTGATGATTAAAGTTGCAAGTTGATAAGCAAAATTAAATGAAATAAAATATCATGATATTTTGTATATTTCTCCACCAATTTCGGCCAAGGCTTCTTTTGGAGGAGATATATATTGTTTCATTTCATTTTAGGGTTTAAGGAGTTCATTTGATACCAAAATAAACATAAAAGAAGTTGAGAGAAAAGCTTGAAGCCTAAAGGAAGATGGCTTGGAAAATTATGATTTTGTAAGTTATCTTTCAAAGTCTTCAACATGAAAATTGTTTCTAACATGCTTAGCATCATTTTGTGTTGCTTTGTTGTTGTCTCTCTTCTTATAGTTTGTGTTTTATTTGGTTGTGAACTTTGATGAAAGTGTTGAGCATGTATAATGGAGAAAGCTTGTGACTAGTGTAGTTATAAGTATTCTTTTATGGTTTTGGAAACCTTGTTGCTAATCTAGAGTTGTTGACCCACTCTTAGATGACCTAGATTTGATCTTGAGTTGTTTCATTGTGTTGAGACTTGGATTGGATGGAAGAATGATGATTGAAGTAATTGATTTAACCAATTTGGTCTAATTTGTCCAATTTGATGAAATTGAAAAATTAGGGTTCATGACCAATTCCAAATTTGGGGATTTTCATATATGTTGTGCATTTGGGTGTGTATATGATGCATATAAAGTTTCATGTTCATTGGATTACATCTTGATGTGTTTTGATGCATGAAATGACAAAATGCACAAATTGCCCACCATTGGGAGCATTCGGCCAAGTGAGTAATATTTGGGGATTTTGGTGCTTTTGGTGTTTTGAACATGCTAAGTTCATCTTAGAAATGATTTAGAATCATTCAAAATTGATTTGATCAATTTCGGACTAAAATGGACAAAGTACCAAGTATAAGGGCAATTCGGTAAATTCACTTAAATATGATTTATTTGAATTTTATTTCATAATTTGATTATTGGATACTTAAATAAATATGTTTATTTAATTAATCCGAGAAAAATTTTTGAAATCGGAAAATTTGATTTTCCGCTGCGTTACCGGATATTCCCCCTAAAACCCCTACAGTTGTCACCATAGGTCTTGACCATCGCTGTAAGTATATCTCTATATAGTGGATTGGGCTGGTAGCCGATATACTCGGAGTGATTTTTTACTCGGAAGAGTTTTCCACTTCGTCACCAAAATTATTGTGTTGATTTTGTGTGATTGATTTACCTTTCCGCAATTTACATTTCGTATTAAATTAATATTGTGGTCTTTACTGTTGTTGGACATTGTGGTTGGTAGTTGATTTCCCATAGACACATTAATTAGGACTTGTCTAAATTAATTGTGATTATTTCCGCATAGGGTCAGAACTTTGTGTAAAATCGAACTTTCAAGGATTATAAGAAATTTTTTAGTGACATTTCAATGATATTTTTATTTCAAATAATTATACGTTTTGGATAGAGATTAGAATATATAATTACTTGAAACATGAATGTAATATCACGAAAATATTTCCTGACTAGAGAAATTTTTTTTGTTACAGTATAATAATTTCTTCTACTCTTCCTGTGGACCACTTTGGCCATTTGTAAGTTAAATTGTATTGGCTGGCTCTCTCATTTTAGGTTGTATATAAGATGAGAATCAGAGAAATAGTGGAATAATCATCTTTGGTAGGAGACAGAAGAAGAATATGAAATTTGCAAGATGATGACAGTGAGAATGTGCATGACCACAACAGGCGCCAAGATGAAAACAAATAGATAAGTTTCACTCAAGTGAAGTGACCATGCTCAAAATTGTAGGTACCCAATGGTAACCCATTTGATTGAATTATCACTACGGATAATGAACTGATGTATTTTCTCATTGTGAGCTCCTGAGAATTTCTTTAACTCGTTTGATTCAAACCCACAATCTAAGTAAACAAACAAACACAAATTTACTAGCACCAGCTGGCATCAAAATGAACCAATTAAAAGACTGTCGAATAGCGCGTACAATTATCTAGTATCATCAGCTTATCAACACAACTGTATAAACTACAGAAACTTGTAAATTGGAGACAACAGTGGAAGCAACGCAAGTTAAAAGAGTAGCAAATCTAAAGGAGCTTCTTCCTCTCAAAGAATGTCTTCAGATGCCATATTTGTAATGCAGCAACAGATAGGCAAACAACAAGCGAAAAAATTCCAAGACTGGCCATTCTGGAATTTGTTGTTTTATTGAATTCTTGCATTTCTTCCTCTCTAAACACAGAAGACGATATAAAATTAAAAAAAAGTCAAATACAACAAAAGCAGTGTGGTGCTCGTCAATAAAAATAACTCGGAACAAAATTTAGCATCACTTTGTTTGAATGAAAATAATTTTATGCTGAGCAAACTGCGGTAGTCGGTAGAATTAACATGGAAAATTTAATGTAGGAAACAATGCCTCCCCGACATTGAGTTCAGGAGAATCAGTTATCGGTCACTGTTCATCATGATGATTATGAAAAACTTGAGCCGAAAGATTCTCTACATGTTTCTACTTCAAATTTTTTTGAGTCAAAAGGTTTTTTTTTTTTTTTTTTTTGGTTCTTTTCCTAAAATCACTTGACCATCATAAATAAAAAACACGTGAAAATAAAATTTACAATAAAACAACCATCTGCCAGTTATCAGAATGTCTAATGTGCAAGAACTCATACCTCTCACGAAGATAAAACATCTCTTCATGAATGGATGAGACAGTATCGAACAACTTCTTGAGCTCCAGTTCCATCGTCTAGCGCAATAGATGAAACCATACATCAATAACAATCATAAAGTTCATATCTCTTGTGATAGTTCAAATATAAAACCATATGTTTTGGGGATACGAAATAGAAGCACAGGAGTCACTGGAAGATGAAATTAATTATTTCTACGAATACTGACTATCCCGAAGAACTAGAGAAGGAGAAGTTGAATATAGGCATGATGGTGCTTCTCACCCTACATTTATATTTTAACAAGCACTTAATACGGCCCTAATCCTTATGGAAAAATAAATATGTTGTAAATATAGCTCTGAACTTACAAGCAACTTTGACAAGCATCATGATTATTTGACACAATAAATATTTATAGAACCAATTAATGCATCCTTTTTATTTAATGGAAGAAGAATTCCCATTGTACTATTTAAACAACTAGATCTTGCAATATTGAATATAGTTGG
>SKCR01041696.1:0-42299 GCA_019454045.1 Zanthoxylum bungeanum | reverse complement strand
AATATCGATGAGTATCATAGTACCAGGGTTGAATGCCTTTGTCAAATATACTCATGTTTGTTATTAGCCTCTTGACAAGTTTTCCCTTTCCCTAACCCAACGGGTATCTATGATGTCTTTTAAAACTGCATGTTAGCCTGTATGCATGTAATGCATGAAATACACAAGTCTATCATGATGTTTATACAAGTTGGCCCATTATCATTTTAAAGCATTCGATATACTATTGCGCGGTACAAACTTGTCCCAGTTAAAAAGGCCCAACAAGTTTATACTTTTGCAATACATGGCTAAACAACTTCAAATGATAAAAGGCCTAAACAAAAAACGGCCCATCGGTATTTTTGAAAATTTTGACCCAATTGTCAAAGGACACGAACTCGTCATAGTTTAAATGGCCCAACAAGTTCACATCTCTTGACAAGAAGTCCAACTGAATCCAAATGACAATGGTCCTTAAACACAACATAAAGAGATAATTTTTATTGGTCGTACAATTATGGTTCACACGTAGGTTTAAAGGAATGTAAACAAAGGCTCCCGCCGATGAAGGATTGCCCACAACTAGGACTCCCCACTCAAGGGTTCAAGCGACCAAATGAGCGCACCTTTTTTATACCTTACGGTACGTGCCAACGAGTTACGGTATGTGACAAACTGTCAAATGAATTTCTTATTGTAGATTCCCTAGAGGGAGGGTGGAGCAAGCTCTCTTAAATACCCAAGTCTCTTAGGCTCTTATCGCTTTGGTGACAGTAATAAACAACAAGTCCTCCAAATTAGTCTGTCACAATGAGCTGGGGTAATGATTATCTAGATGCCTTCGCAGCTTTTCCTTATAGAAAGGTAGTGAATGAGGGAAGACATTAAAACCATCACCTAGCTTTAATAACGCCTTTGATTAAACTCCATAAACCCACAGTAGACATGGTTAATTTAAAGCACAAATCACAAATATTACAAGACATTATTTCGGAGCCGATTCTCTATCCCCAGTGGAGTCGCCAGACTGTAGGAAACAGAAATGGGCGACACTGTTCCGGGCTCGCGGCCCTTGGGAGTACGGAGTAGCTCGCAGGGGACTAAACCGGAGAATAAAATGGAGTCGCCACCCGGGTGAACTGGGAAAAATGATTTAAGGCCGCACTCACCCCTCGCAAGTGAAGACCTCATACCGTTGGGTTCGGAATGGTCCCTTACTTCTGCCACTTGTAATGAAATAATTTGTGCAATAACTTAACTGAGTCTATGCAACATATATAATCCAAGAATAACCTAGATCTAGTTCACATTCATAAAAATAAATAACAACCTAAACATAAACGTAAATTAAATTCCTATTGTGAAAGAAAGTAATTAAATCATGCATAAAGAAACAATATACTAACAACTAAATCATGCTTAGAAATAGATAACATACTAACGACTTAAATAAATAACATGCTAACGACTAATCATGCTCAAACAAAAGATTGGATGAAACGAAATATGTGTATCTCTCAAGTGGTAAGTGGCATTGTATCCCGAGTGCAAACTGCAATACCGTCCATTCGGATTCGGCTACGAAATTTACGTCCGAGTTTCCATCTGATATACTGCAAGAGATAACACATATTCCGTTCACCCGGAAATCACATCATGCACCAATTCACAATACTCATGCGAAATAAAGTAATAAAATAACTTAAAATAAAGGATAATAAATAAAACGGTTGCCCTCAGGTCTAACCTCTTTAGTTGTCTCTCGGAAGTGCGATACGTGGTCGTCAGAAGGGTTGATGCTCCGCTATTTTTACTGGTTCACTGTTTCCACTGGTTCACTATTTTCGCTGGTTCACTGTTTTCACTATTTTCACTGGTCTGCTGTTTCTACTGTTTTGTCCATTTTCACTCGCGGTTTTCTCCTCGCGTTTTCTTTATTTTCACTGAGTTTTCAGTCCATTTTTTGGCCGATTTTGGGACGATTTTTGGGGTAGTTTTCAGTCTCGGTTTTAGGGTGATTAAGGTCACGGTTTCTGGTTTTTGTTTCTTTTGGTGGCTGATCTAGTGGGCATCGGAGGAGGGCTTTGTGGCTAGTGTGTGCGTTGGTTTTTCTTTATGTGGCTGCTGAAGGGTGAGGGTTTCTGGTTCTTGTCTTGCCGAGAGAGGAAGCAGGGAGTAGGTTACTAGGGTTCGTGGATTGCTACGTGAATGTGGGAAATATGGGCTGTGTGAAGTGGTATTTGCGTGAGAGAGGGAGATCAGTCTCGGTCAGGTAGGGTGTAGTTCGTTGGAGGGTTCACGACTGACGAAGGGTTATTTGGTTAGGTGAGGTAGGTGTTGTGGTTGATCTGTGAAGGGCGTGTGTGTCTCTCGTGTGCGTGAGGTGTGTGTTTTAGGGTTAATCGATGCATGGACGTGTTTCCAGAGAGAGAGATGAAGGTCTGATGGTACGATTTTAAGGTTGTTTGTGTATGTTTAGGGTTGCTTTTGGTTTTGGTTTTCTTTCGTGAGAGAGGGATGCTGTGAAGTGTGATGGCGTGTAGGTGGTGAGAGAGAGGGCTGATGTGAAGTGTAATGGCGTGAGTGTATGGTGAGGTATGGCCGAGAGTGAGGGGTGAGAGAGATGGAGGGGCTGAGTGGTTTGCTTTGAGGGTTGTAGCGTGCATGAGTTTTTTTTTGCTTTGTGGATGAGGGCGTGAAGGTGTTGATGAAAGGCAGTATTGCCGAGAGTGATAAGAGATGGGAGAGAGGGTTGGCCGAGTGAGTAGAGAGAGAAGCCGAATGTTTTGATGTTGCCGAATCAGCCCGAGCCGAGTGAGAGAGAGGCTAAGGGTTTATATTGTTTTTTTGAAGTGAAAGAGAGAGAGAGGTATGGGTGGTTTATGGGTTATGGTATGGGTTTGCATGAGGGTTGATTGTGTATGGGTTATGCATGGAGGGTGCATGACTTTTAGGGTTTGTCTTGTTTGTTTGGTAGCATTATGGCAAATTGGTTTGTGTGTTCTTGTTGTTCACGTGGGGGAGCTTGGGTGGTTGATTATGTGTTGGCTATTTGTGAAGGAGGGTTTATTCATTTGTTGTTTTATGTTTGTATTGGCTTGTTGTGTTTTGTGAATGGGGGAGATGCGTGAGGTGCATGGGTTTATTTGGTGTTGTGCTTTGTTTGTTTTGCTTTGTGAATGGGGTGCATGGGCGTGAGGTGCAGTTTGTGTTTTGTTGTTTAGTGTTTGGTGAGAGGTGTGAGGTGCATTTATTTTTGTGTGTTGGCGTGGGGTTCATTGGCTTTTAGTTTGGGTGGTGGCCGTGTGTGCAATTTGTTGGGGGATATTTTAAAACTGAGACCGAACGAGCGAACCCGAAGCTAAGCGAGCGAACCAAATCCAACAAAATGTCAATTCTTGATCCTTCCCTTCCGACGTCCGTTTCCCGCGACTTCCGCAACTTAAAAGGCAGTGCCTCCGTTCGAGGCTCATCATCGAGACTTACATGCAAAAATACAGTGTCTACATCAACCTCAATAGCTTTAGATAACATAACGTAACCTAAAACAATTCTTGAATTAGTCATGAAATGGTGATTTTCCCAGTTTAACACAAGTCATTTTTTTCACATCTTTTCAAAATATTTTCCAAATTATTCAAGCAATTATCAAATGAGTTCCCAAAAATAGTTATATCATCCATAAAGACCTCTAAATAGTGTTCAACCATGTCACTAAATATACTTAACATGCATCTTTGGAATGTTACTGGTGCATTACAAAATCCAAAATGCATTTTCCTAAATACAAATGTTCCAAAGAGACATGTGAATGTGGTCTTTTCCTGGTCTTCTAAATCAATGAGAATTTGATAATAACCTGAGTAACCATCAAGAAAGCAATAGTAGAGATGTCCTGCCACACTTTCCAAAATTTGATCAAGAAATGGTGAAGGAAAATGATATTTTCTAGTGGCATCATTTAGTTTTCTATAGTCAATCCACATACACAAACTAGATGGGATTCGAGTTGGAATTGATTCTCCTTTATCATTTTTACGACAGTTATTCCAGACTTTTTATGCACAACTTGTGTAGGACTTACTCATTTACTCATTTACTATTAGAAATAGGGTAGATAATGCCTGCATTAAGAAGTTTAAGGACTTCTATTTTTACCACTTCTTTCATGTGAGGGTTTAATCTTCTTTTGGATTGATGATATGTCCTAGCATTATCTTCTAAATGTATTTTTTGTGTATGCAGATCAAAGGATTAATGTCTTTTATGTCTTTTAAAGTCCATTCAATTGTCAGTTTATGTTCTCTTAACACATTTAACAATTTACCATCTTGATTGCTTGTGAGGGAAGAATAAATTACCATTATCTCCAAGAAATGCATACTTCATTCATTCTCGCAAAGTCTTTAACTCCAATTTGGGTGCGTCCTCATGTTTTTCTTCTTCCAGTGTTCCTAGTTCCTCAAAATTTTATTTCTCTCCATCATCTTCCAGTACCTATATAAAATCAAGTAAGAAATCATTAGGAATATCTGAATCAAATTACGTAATTGATTCAAGAAAATTAACAGTACAAATTTCCATGAGATCATATAAACTCCCCTGAATATGTTCCTCCAAAATTGGTTCAATTAGTTGCATGCTCTTGTTTTCAATGTCTTCATCATATGGTTGTTTGCACATGTTAATAACATATAGCTATAACGTCATATTGCCAAAGGACAAATTCATGATTCCATTCCTACAATTAATTAAAGCATTAGCTGTTGCTAAAAATGGGTGACCAAGTATTACATGAATTGGCTTATAACTGTCTGTTATGGGTTCTATTTCTAAGACAATAAAATCACAAGATATTTGAATTTATCTACTTGTAATAACATGTCTTCCATAATTCATTTCGGTACCATAACTGATCTATCGGCAAGTAAAAGAGTGGTTGAAGTTAGTTTTAACTCGCCAATATTAAGTTGTTGGTAAATCGAAAATAGAAGCAAATTGACATTGGCTCCAAGATCAAGCAAAATGTTGGGGCGGATCCCATATGGTCGGATCGATACCTCGCGCAGGGGAAATGGGTCTAACCCATGGATATCAATCATGGATGTAATTTTAAATAATTTAATGAAATAATATATTCCATTACGATTGTATATGAAAAAATCGGGGCTGAATCGGAGTCCGAAAACTCCAGAACAGGAGAAAAAAATTTCAGCGCGTACCGTGCGCGCTACATTGTACGCACTACAGTGCGCGCGGCATTGTAGCGCCTAGCTCAATAATTTTTTTTATTTGTTTTCATTTGTTTTCAAAATAATAATAGGTCTTCAACTCTCTAAACAGAGAGCTGAAGGCAATAGAGTTTTCTACCCTAAATCATTTCAACATTCCATAAACACTCTCAAAACACCCAAAATTAATTTTAACATCAAACCCAATATCAACACATGTTATAAAATAAAAATCAAATTTTTAAAATACCAAATATTTTTACAAAAACATAAATTTATTCTAAATACGCACTTGCGTAAATTTTGAATCCAAAACACAAACAAAATTAGAATCCCACAATGAAGTGACTCGTGAACAATTCTAGGCCACCCAAATGTGGTCAAGTGATTCTAGAATGGTAGCCTTAGCTCCAAGATATTATCTAGAGTTCCAAACTCTAATTTTTTGTATATGTCTAACATAAATATTTTGACCTAATTACAAACATATTGTGTTTATACTTCCAAAGCACCCTAACACAATTAATTAGCCTAATTTCAATATTATGTATCTAATACATAATTCAATACTATATGTCTCACTAATGAAAAATATAGCTTTTGGAGAAGATCAAATTTACCTAGTGAGGTTGATTCAAAGATCCAATCTACTTCTCTTTGTTAAAATGTTTGGAGAACTTCCAAGGATTAGCAAGCTTGACTCCAAGATCCAATCTTGATTCCAATGCTAGCAAGCTTCACCCCAAGATCTAATCTTGATTTCTCCTAGATGAAATGTTGTAGAGACCTCACAAAGCTTCTCTAAGAACTTCTCTAACTTAGGCTAATTTCTCTAATTCTTGTTTGTATTCAGCTTTCTCAAGCTTTTGCATTGCTTAATTAAAACCTTCCTATAGCAAAACTTATGCAATTTTTAATTTAAAAAAGTTGTAATCAACTTTTATGTGGGCTTAATCTAATTTGTCCAAATATGTATAATTAAGTGTGACTAATCTCCATTGTCTACCATTTTGATTTAATCCAATTAAATCAAGCCAAATCCACCTATTATTACATACTTACAATTACCATAATATCCTCAAATAGTAAAGATAATATGACTTTACAATTAAGCCCTTGTGTAATTATTGAATTAATCTAATTAATTCAATTAGGTCAAAGTAAATAATCAATGTTATCCAATACCACTTGATTATCTTAGTTGATAATTATAATATCGAATATTATCTTTTATCAAAATTAATCGGCTACCCAAGTGCTCAACGAGTACACTTCATATTGTGACTCTATAAGTTCAGACACGTTTGTCATATAAGCCTAGCTAATATGTACGCAATTCGACCAACTTCGAATTTACAAAGAACACGAATGACATTTCTGAACTATACAAGTCGAGGTCATCACATATGTTTAACTAATCCCTCTGTCATAGGATATCCGAGTTGTGCTTAGGAAATATAGAATACACCGTCAAGTTTCCGAGGCACACATCTCATGTCGATATGTCCACGATTCTTCATAACTAATGCGATCCACCCTAGGTGATTGACTTTGGCCAAAGCTTTAAGAATCGTGACTTTACTCACATGGATACCTAAACCCCTTATGGTACACATACGGGCGGACAGATCCTATCTTGTTTTACACTTGATTACTGAGTGCATCGGTCCACACACCCAACGAGCATCTAAAAGTTTCTAACATACATGGCATCAAAGTGTGAAGGATCTCACACAAAATTAATGTTATCCTATAGTCAAAGGATTACATATGCTGCTCGACTCAAGGAGATTCATATTGACGGTGGTGTGTACTTCAAACTATTAGGAATCACCTGTGAGTCATTTAGTATTTGGTCTAACCAATACCCACATAACAAGTTTCCAAAACTCATGGTACATCGGGTTAAACCATTGGAACTCCAATTCCAATATATGACATGTGCTAGTCTTCTAGGTTATAGGAATTCGACCGTATTTCAAAACCAACAAATAGGGATATATATATATTTTAAGAATAATTTACAATAGTAATATTTATCCCAATGTCGGACCACCTAGTGTCCAGTATTACTACAAGACAATTCTAAGGTCGATGTCATTCTTAGCATATCTATACATCAATCTAATACGCATAATGACAATACCATTAATAAGGTATGCAATGAAAATGTAGTTATTTTATTAATAAATAATAAAATGTACAATTCAGATTGGCACTCCAAGCACCAATTCCAACACAAAGCATGTTCAATTTTTTTATTTCAAATAATACATGAAACAGTTGGACAACCAGGGTCTTTGTATTTTAATGCATTATTAGTTGAGAGAATGAGACTTACTTGTTCAGTTAGAAAAGCTTTTTCTTACTTGATATTTTCTTTTAACGGTGCACAAGTCTTTCAGAAATTTGACATAAGATGGTATCTGTTGGATGATATCTAACAAAAGAATATTGACATTTACCTGTTTGAATATTTCATATATCTCTATGGAATGATTCGATTTCTTTATTTTTAATACTTGAGGAAATGGAGGTGGATGAGAAAAATTGTTATCATCAACGATATGAAATGGTTCATCAACCCATTCCTACCCTCTGAATATGATTTATTTTCAACTTCATGAGGTTCAAGAATAGGTATGTGGATGACCTTACCACTGCGAAGAATAATAACAGATTTAACTTGATGTATGTGTTGACTACCAGAATTACCCTCGTGAGGGTTTTAATGACACTTGCAGTTTAGCTGTGGTTATGCATGAAACTTTCCTCATAGAAGTAGGAAATCGGCCTCCATGTTTCAAACTCGTGATGTGGACAAATATTTAACATCTCTTTAAATCTCTCCCAATATTGGTAAAGTGTTTCCTCCGACTTTTGTGTGAATGTTGTGATTCTCCTATTAAAGGAGTTTGTCATGTGGAAGGGAAAGAATTTTTTTAGAAACTGCTCTTGCAAATCATACCATGTTTTGATGGATCCTGACCTAAGGTTCTGCAGCCAAATTTTAGCTTTATCCTTTAAATAAAGGGAAAAAGTTGAGTTGAATTATATTCATGATGCAATTTTGGTCTGTGCAAGTGTTACCTATCTTTTCAAATTCCTTTAGTGTTGATACCGATTTTCTGATTCTAGACCTTGGAATGTGGGTAAAAGTTGGATGAAACCTAGTTTAAAATTGAAACATGATGCATCTGGGGGGAAAATAATGCAAGATGGTGATCCTGTCCTAGTGGGATTCATGAGTTGTTTGAGTGTGCTAGGATGATTAAGATTGTCATGCTGAGACTCGTTTTCTTCCTGATCAACTGGATTTTCAACTTGGGCGGGTGGATTTTTATTTTGATTCTTGACCATTTTGACTGACGATGAAGGTGATGGAGACTCTCTATTTAATCTACCGCTAGATGATCGAGACCAATGTCTCATGCAACCTAAATGTAGACTATATGATAAAATTTTAAATATGCAAATGCAATACTTACAAAAAAAGAAAATAATAATAATAATAATAATAATAAGCAAATGGGAAAACAATAAAAATAAAAAAATTGACAAAAAAAAATAAAGAAAGAAAATACAAATGTAGTGATTAGATCTAAAAACGTCATCTGATTCTTGTCAATTCAGATCTCAATTGATTTTCTCACTCAGTTGTCTTAATCTCTCGAATTAGGTTCTCACAAAAAATTATGGAAGAATCTCTAGATGGGGATGGTTCAAGAAATTCTTTGGCTTTTGCTAGCTCCATTTTAATTGATTTTTCTGTCTTCTATAACCTTGAAGAATTAAGTACATTGTTTGTCTGTATATAGGATGTCTGGGTTCATGATTCATTTAAGATCAATCAAGGAATCTTTGATCTATACAAATGCAAAGAAGAAAGAAAATGAGACGCAGAGAATACAACAAAAAAAAAGAAAGGAAATACAAAAAAATAGAAAAAAAGAAAAAATACAAGGATGTTAAATTATTATTCTATCTAATATAAATTATACTTCCCGACAACGGCGCTAAAAACTTGACACTCACAAAATGGTTCTTTACTCCCAAGTATAAGAGTGTTAAAGTAATAAAATAACTCGGTAAGTCCGGGATCGATCCACAGAGAATATATTTAGTAAAATAAAATAATAATTCGAATAAAAATAAAAAGGCTTGATTTGTTTGAAGTAATTAACAATTTTAAATTAGACTGCAACAATAAATAAAATATTGGGGGCTAGGGGATCCACTTTTAATATTTCAAATTTAGAAATCTTACTTTTTAGTATATATAAATTGTCATTACTACCCAGTTAATTTATTTCAGGAATCAATTATGCCAAAATGAATAAAACCAGCCATAAAGGCGGTAATAATATTTGTCTATAACAAGTCCAGTCAGGTACTCAATTATGCCAAATAAATAAAAACCAACCATATAGGCGGTAATAAAGTTTGTCAATAATTAATCCAGATTTAAATTAAATATTAATCATTAGATTACAAATTATATATTATAATATAAATAAGATTAATTTATATTTTTATATTAAAAGCTTCACCCTTTACCCCAGCAAGATGAAATTAGCTACTCATTATTTGAATAAAAACACACATAATTTTATTATTGAAAGAAAAAGAAATTACAAGAAAGTTTTTTAGAAAAATTAAAACACACAAGAACTGGAATTCCATAATTTTTCAGAGAAAACTATGGACTTCCGAGCTGAGTTATGAGAGGTGTCGAAACCTCTATTTATAGTGAGAGACTCAACACCTCTCACTTGATAATTATAAAAGTGACTTGTCACAAAGGGCCAATTCACCTTTCGGTGGGTTGGCCTTTTGTTAATTATTTATTTTCAAATCAAGAAAGCCGCCATCATCAATGATCAAAATGACATACAAAAATCAATAGCAATTAGTATGATGTATGATCAATGGGTCCAACGGTCACAACACATGTAATTTTTGATCTTGTTCTGGGAGTATCAAAGTGTGAAAGTTGCAGTTTGTCTTGGTAGTGAAAAATTTCAAGGTTGATTCGAATCTAACTGTCACACTCTTTTGGGTTTTCTGGGTCTTGAAATTTAGATTTCGTATCCATATTTCTTGATGAACATCCAAATTATTATTTTACAAATATGCTAAATTAAATGGATTAAATAAATTATAAGTGTGAATGATTAGTTTCTCTTTTATTAAGTGTACACTTTTTAATGTTCATCAATCACTCCAGATAGAAAGTACATCGAAGTAATTTACATTACTCTGGAATGGAAGTACATCAGAGTGATGATCACTTCGGAATGAAAGTACACCGAAGAAATTGACATCACTCTGGAATAGAAATACACCAGTGTGACTGACATCAGCTAAGAATGAAATTACACCGGAGTGACTGACATAACTCCAAAATAGATGTACACCGGAGTGATAATTATTCTTGAAATTTTCGGGATGTCATAGTAAAATGTGATACACCCCTTTCAGTTTGTTTACAATGAATTAAACCAATAAATCATCTTTCCAACTTTACAAAAAAAGGAAGAATAAGATTTATTTAAAATATTATCAAATTGTACTTTTTTTTTTACTGAAATATAACAGGTGCATGTCTTACATGTGCTACATTTACTAGTATACTTTTTTTCTTTGAATCGTTGGAAACCCCGCAGCCAAACCACTCATTCTGAGCTTAAGCGGAGCAAGTAAAACCTATAACTGTCCCAAGCTCTTGTTGGGGTTTTAGCGCGGGCGCAGCGGAAGCTCGCGGTTCGAGCAAAATTATAACTTAAAACTTTTAAAGTTACTGAATAAATTATTCAATATCCAATATGAATAATTCATTCATATTTCACCTAAATATATTTATTCGATATCAAATAACGACATAAATATGTTAGAAACATCGCAAAACTTTTACGAAAATGTTTTTCCGTAAAATGGCATAAAACAGGTTTTTATCCGAACCGACCAACCAACACACATAGGGGCTGCCCAGGTCAACTCCAATAGTACTTGGGCAGTTATTGCGCTGCTGAAGAGTGGTAAATGTATCATTATTTCCCACTCATTTGACCTAATATTTTGTATAGTTTCTTGAGTTTTGTGAATAATTTGATGTGTTTTGGGTTATTTTATAGATAAATAAAGTTTCAGGACTCTCTAGAAGTAATTTGGGGGCCAAAACAGTGAAAAAAGACAAAAAAGGGCAAAATGGTCATTTTACGCGTCGCGACCGCTAACGTGCGTCGGAACCTGCTAACGTGCGCCGAGACACATGTTATAATCTGAGAAGTTTGATCTTGTTAACGTGCACCGATCTTGCTAACGTGCGCTGATCCTGCTAACGTGCGCCGGACACGTGTCACCATCACATGCTACCGACAATCCAGATCGCCACATCATCGCCACGTCAGCACAATTATTAAGTTAATCATCCAAAACGCCATGTCTTCAGATAAGAGAATCGAAGTAACCAATCAGCGTATGCCACGTGGCGCGTCGACGCGCCCCACCTAGTGATGTCTATAAATTGAGCCGAATTTTCTGATTCAAATCATACTCTCTTCTGAATTCTTTCTTAAGGATTTTAAGAAGCTTCTATCTTGTTTGTTATTTTCAGTTCTATAATTAATTTATTTTACCTTTACGTAAACGTACTTTCTTTTCTTTACTTTTCAGTCCTTAATTTCTGTAATTTATTTTTACGCACAATACTCTTATTTCTTTACTTTTTAGCAATTTACTTTTCAGTAATGATGAGTGTAGGACACATAAATCGGCGACGCTGTTCTAGGCTCGCGGCCTAGTTGGGAGTATGGAGTACCCCACGGGGGAACTAAACCGGAGAAATAACATGGAGTCGCCACCCGGTGTGAACCGGAAAATGATTTAAGGCCGCACTCACCCCTCGCAAGGGAAGACCTCAAACCATTGGGTTCGGAATGGTCCCTTACTTATGCCACTTGTAATGAAATGATTTGTGCAATAATCTAACCAAGCCTAAGCAACATATATTTCCAATGATAATCTACTTCTAAGTTCATGCATAAAAAAAATAAGTTGGAATAACGACAAGCATATAATTTCATAAACACATTATATTGATAAACACAGATATGCAAATAAACAATCATTGTACAAGCATGCATACTAAAGAGAGGCAATTAAGTGCATAAATATTGAAGATAGCTAACTAAACATATTATGGGGAAGGGAATGACTAAGGGAACAAACATGCATGAAACATGATAAAGGAATATGTCCAGTGTGTGCGCGTTCGTGTAGCGTTCGTAAATGCGTTCGAACGGTAAACAAAATGCAAGCGTTTGAGTAGCATTTGATAACGCGTTCGAACAATAAACAGAATGTCCGCGTTCGTATAGCGTTTGATAACGCGTTAGAACGGGATGAGACCTGATGCATGATACAATAAAATACATGCGCGTTCGAGAGTAGCATTCGTAAACGTGTTCGAACGGAAATAAGACTGAATGCATACATTCGTGTAGCATTCGTAAACGTGTTCGAACGAAATAAGACAGAATGCATGCGTTTGTGTAGCGTTTGTAAACGTGTTCGAACGAGATGAGACAGAATGCATACGTTCGTGTAGCGTTTGGAAATGCTTTCGAACGAGATTTCCAAAATGGCATCTGAAATGACACAAACACATATATGGATGAATAAATACACAATGTAGGACCTTGTGTGCCCGATGAAACACATTTCACATTCAATCGGGTGCACCTTGTCCGGCGCGGTAAAACATCATGGAAAAGGTAGCCTTTTAGGTATTTCCCTCGAATAGAGGACCTTTAATCCACCCTAGTTAGCCCATGCGCACAAGAATGCAATGCATACGTAATAAAACAATGATATGCAAATGGTAAATGACATAATAAAAGGCGCGACAAAACATCGTGGTAAAGGTAGCCTTCAGGCATTTCCCTCGAATAGAGGACCTTTATTCCACCCTAGTTAGCCCATGCGCATTATATTACAATGCATATAAAATAAAGACAACAGTAATATAGGACTTCGTATGCTCGATTAAACATATCTCACATTCAATCAAACATACTCCATCCGATGCGGCAAAACATCGTGGAAAATGTAACATTTAGGCATTTCCCTCGAATAGAGGACCTTTAATCCACCCTAGTTAGCTCATGCGCACTATATCATCATGCATAAATAAGTAACATGCAGAAAGTAATAGCATACTAACGACTAAATCATGCTTAAGAAATAAATAACATACTAGCAACCCAATCATGCTCGAATACAAGGTTGGATGAAACAAAATGTGTGAATCTCTCAAGTGGTACGTGGCATTGTATCCCGAGTGCAAACCGCAATACCGTCCATTCAGATTCGGCTACAGAATTTACGTCCGGGTTTCCATCCGATATACCACAAGAGAGAACACATGTTCCATTCATTCAAGGACCACAACATATATCAACAAACGACTCTCATGCGAAGGAATTCTAATAAACAACACAAAAAAAGATAAGAATAAATAAGAAGGGTGCCCTCAGGTCTAACCTCTTAGGTCGTCTCTCGAAAGTGCGTTACATGGTCGTCGGAAGGGTTGATGCTCCGCAACTCTTCGGTTCACTGGTCCACTGCTCTCGTTCGCTGCTTCGCTATTTTGAGCTGTCGTTTCCTCTGTTTTGCTGCTTCTGTTTTGCTTCTGTTTCTTCCGGTAATTTAAGGGTTTTAAAGTGCAGTTTTTTAGGGGCTGTTTGCGGTAATTGAGATGTTGTTTGAGGGTGATTTTTGGTGGTTATAGTGCAGTTTTAGGGGTGATTTTCGGTGGTGTTATGGTGCAGTTTGGGGACTGTTTCGGTGATGTAAAGGGGAGTGTTTTCGGTCTGGTGATCCGGCAATGTAGGGGGTTTTGATGTGTGTGTATTCGGTTGCTAGAGAGAGGAGGAGAAGAGGATTATTTGTTTGCTTGTTCTTGTTGTCTTGGGCGTGTGAGCTAGGAGAGAGCAATGGTTGGATTTGTGTTTCTTTTATAGGCAAAGGCTAGGGTTTCTCTTGTGTGAATAGGAAAGGGAATCAAGCAATTATGGGGGGAATATTTCTAATTAGCATCTCACAATGAAAGCATCTAATTAAATTAGGGAGGTGATTTGTTCAAATTGGGAATGGATTTATTTGATTTTATTATTTAGGTATGTGAATTATTTAATTAGGAATGATATTATTTTAATTTGTGACATGTTTTAATTATTTTTGGGTGGGTCTTGGTGGGCTAATTGGGCTTGGGCGTGAGGCTAGCAACAAAACCAGAAGTACCGACACCGTTCGAACGCCTATTCGAACGCCCGCAATCTGCTTGACGTTCGAACGTGTTCACGAACGCAGCACGAACGAAATCAGTGAACATGTGAATTGAATCTGATGACATACTTATTCTGAATTTCCCCTTCTGACATTCATTTCCCGTGACTTCCGCAACCTAAAGAGTAGTGCCTCCATACGAGACTCATCATCGGGACTTATATGCAAAAATGCAGTGCCTACAGTCGCCCCCACTTTGATGGGACTTGTGCAGTGTGTGACAATGACAATACAATCAAAGTTATGCAATGCATTTTTACTTACTTGGCTCGTCAGCTGCCACCCGACTTGCCTGCTGCTTCGAACTGAGTTGATCTGGTGGTCCATTTTCGAACTTTGCTCCATTTTTGGAGCGCCATTTTCTGCATCTGTTGTGTATTCTCCATTTTGGAGTGCCATTTTCGGCATCTGTCTTGTGTGCTCCATTTTGGGGCACTATTTTTGGCATCTGTTGTGTGTGCTCCATTTTTGGAGCGCCATTTTCGGCATCTGTCGTGTGTGCTCCATTTTGGGGAGCCATTTTCGGCATCTGTTGTGTGTGCTCCATTTTTGAGCGCCATTTTCGGCATCTGTTGTGGTCCATTTCCGAACCGTGTTGTCCGAGAATGTGTCTCATTTTGGAACCGTTACTTGATGAGATGGTCTTTGCCGCTACAAACCTGCGAATACAAAACAAAAATTGCATGTATGTGATATGTATGCATGTATGCATGGATATGTTTCCTATTCCGATGGGTTAGGCCTTCTTTGGTCCATTTCTGAACCGTGTTCAATTTTCGGAGTGCCATTTTCGGCGTCTGATGTGATAGTGGTCCATTTCTGAACCGTGCTCCACTTTCGGAGTGCCATTCCCGGCTTTCTGATGATGTGTGGGCTCGACACTGGGACGCATCCCGGAACTACAGCTGCTGATACAATGGGTCCACGACCCTGGGACGCATCCCAATAACTGTAACGGACAGCGGGGGCCTCGACCCTGGACGCATCCCAATAACTGTAACGGACAGCGGGGGCCTCGACCCTGGGACGCATCCCAATACCACTGACAATGTGGGTCACGACCCTGGGACGCATCCCAAAACTGATGATGCAGGGGGCCTCGACCCTGGGACGCATCCTCAAAACTGCTGATGATGTGGGTCACGACCCTGTGACTCATCCCCAAACTGATACTAATGTGGGCCTTGCCCCAAACTAATACTGATGTGGGCCTCGCCCAAAACTGACATTGATGAGGGCCTCGCCCCCAAACTGGTACTAATGTGGGCCTCGCCCTGGGACTCATTCCCAAAACTGATACTGACGTGGGCTTCAACCTTGGGACTCATCCCCAAACTGATACTGATGTGGGCCTCAACCCCCAACATGGTACTGATGTAGGCCTCGCCCTGGGACTCATTCCCAAAACTGATACTGACGTGGGCCTCAACCCTAGGACTCATCCCCAAACTGATACTGATGTGGGCCTCGCCCCCACACTGATACTAATGTGGGCCTCGCCCCAGACTGATACTGATGTGGACCTCATCCCAGACTGATACTGATGTGGGCCTCGCCCCCAGACTGATACTGATGTGGGCCTCGCCCTAGACTGATACTGATGTGGGCCTCGCCCCAGACTGATACTGATGTGGGCCTCGCCCCAGACTGATACTGATGTGGGCCTCGCCCCAGACTGATACTGATGTGGGCCTCACCCCAGACTGATACTGATGTGGGCCTCGTCCCCAGACTGATACTGATGTGGGCCTCGCCCCAGAGACTGATACTGATGCGGGCCTCGCCCCCAAACTGATACTGATGTGGGCCTCGCCCCAGACTGATACTGATGTGGGCCTCGCCCCAGACTGATACTGATGTGGGCCTCACCCCAGACTGATACTGGTGTGGGCCTCGCCCCCTGTGATTCATTCCTGAAAACTGCTGACACTGTACTGTTGCTGCTTCTGGTTGGCTTGGATTTGACGCTTTCTCTTTTTCTTCGTTGAAACCTATGAATACAAACAAAACAAAACACAACAAAACAAAAGAATGCAAGTGCATTAGGTATATGCATGCATGCATGAATGAGTTTCCTATTTCGTTGGGTTAGGTCTTCTGCCAGTTCCCTCGGCGACTATTCGGTCTTCTCTTCCTCGGGCAAAGTACCGCTTCATTCTATCCACGTTGGTGAGCTCATTCCCTTTTAAGTCTGACAGCTTCACCGCCCTGTTTCCCAATTTCTGAATGGCTATCCTGTCTTTTCTGCTTGCTTCTTCAGAGGATTCCCCATGTTCTAAACATCGCTGAGTATCATGCTTTTGACAAATATACTCATGTTGTAGGTTGAAAGGAAGAGACTCGGGCAAGTAAGCGAAAGGAACATCTTTATTATCATCAAGAAAAGGTTCGAACACGTAGACAAAATCAATGTCTTTATTAAAAATGCAAGATCAAATAAACTAGGAGGAACAGCTTCATCATTCGCAGCATTTCCTTCTTCATCGGCCTATGGTTCTCTGCTGCTGTCGTTCCTTATCCCCATGAAAGAAACTGGGTGGTTGAGAGCTGGGAGGACAAAGCTTTCGGGCAGGCCGGAGTTAATCATATAGGTAGGCGGTGGGACGGAGTGATAGTTCGGTAGTGGGTTCCGGTGTGTGTTGGGTTGTTCTTTCTCAGGATCGGGTATTTTATGGGCATCAATGAGGTTTTGGATTTCATGCCTAAGGCGGGTGCAGTTGTCAGTTTCGTGGCCTCTCCTCTGATGGAAGTGGCAATACATGCTTAGGTCAAGGTTGGGTGGTATAGGATCTGGAAGTGGTTTAGGCTCTAAGGGTTCTAGGAGTCATTGTGCCTTCAGCTTCTCAAGCACCTTAGATAAAGGCTTCCCAGGTTAGAGAAATGCCGGTTCCTGATGGCAGCAACCTCGGCAGTAGTGGGCTTGGTCTCAGAATGTCCCCCAAAAGTCCTTCTATTCTGGCCATAGAAATTTCTGTTCTCAACTTCTTCCTCCTCAATATCCATAACAGTCTCCCTCAACTTTCGAAAATCAGCAATCATCGAAGTCATCCTCCTCAGCTTACCATAAATAGAGGGATTGGTGCCCTTGATGATCATTTTGATCTGGTCTTTCTCTGAGGGCCGAGTCTGCATTTTCAAGAGCTGGCTCCTCCAACGGTCTACATATTCCTTGAAGCTTTCTTCTGGCTTCTGCTTGGTATTTTCTAAGTCCCGGAGTGACAAGTCGATCTCCAGATCTGTAACATACTGTTTCAAGAAGGCTTCCGCCAATTTCCTCCAATCTTCTTTAACCTTTCTTTCAAGGCTATGGTACCACACTACGGGTGCCCCCTCAAGCGACATCCCAAACATCTTCTGAACTTGGCGTTGTGACAGGCCTACTGAACTCATTACCGAGACATATTGTCGGAGATGGACCCTCGGATCCTCATTCCCATTAAACTTGGCTATATCCGACATTTTAAACTGAGCTGACAACTGTTCCTCAAACGTCATTGCCTCTTAATCCAACAGGTCTTCGTGCTTGCCCCTCATCTTACGGGTAACCGACTCTACCTGATCTCGGAGTTCTGCAGTTCAGTTTGAGACCCTGCCATTTTCCCGGCAGCATATTCAGCCATATCATCATCAAAACCCGGGATATCATCATTCAATCTAGTCGGAGGGTCCTCACGCCCCTCATTCTCAGAGTTTCCCCCAGCACGGGGCACAGCCATATTGGCCATAGCGGCAGTCAAGGCATGCAACTGTTCAGTAATCTTGGTGAGATTGGTTTCCAACTGATCCATACGGGATACGTCATTATCTGATTCACTCATGTTTGCTACTGGCCTTTTGATAAGTCTTCCCTCTTTCCTAACCCAACGAGAATCTATGGTGTCTTTTAAAATTCTCAGTCAGCATGTATGCGTGCAATGCATGGAATGTATAAGTCGGCCTCTTGTCATTTTAAAGTTTCAATCATATTATTGCAAGGTGCAAACTTGTCCCAGAATAAGGCCCAACAGGTTTATACCTTTGCGATAACATGGTTAAACAACTTCAAATGATAAGGGGCCCAAACACAGGATGGCCCATCGGTATTTTAGAAACTTTTGGCCCAATTGTCATAGGATACGAACTCGTCTCAGTTTAAATGGCCCAAAAGTTTGCATTTCTGACAAGAAGTCCAACTGCATCTAAATGAGGATGGTCCACAAGCACAAAGAAATAGTTGCTATAGGTCATACAACTCCGGTCTATGTGTGGGTTTACAGGAGTGTGTAGACAAAGGCTCTCGTTGACGAAGGATTCCCCACAACTAGGTCTCCCCACTTAAGGGTTCAAGCGACGAAGTGATAACACCTTTTTTATACCTTACGATACGTGCCAACGAGTTATGGTGTATGACTGACTGTCAAATGGATTTCCCGTTGTAGATGCCCCAGAGGGAGGGTGGTGTGAACTCTCTTAAAAACCCAAGCCTCTTAGGCTCTTAACGCTTGGTGACAGGAATAAACAACGAGTCCTCCAAATTAGTCCATCACAGTAGGCTATGAGTACATGATTACCTAGGTGCCTTCACAGCTTTTTCTTATAGAAAAGTAGTGAATGAGGGAAGACACCAAACCATTACCTAGCCTTAAAAAGTGCCTTTGATTAAACCCCTTTCAACCCACGGTAAATACGGTTAATTAAAGCACAAATCATAAACATTAAAAGACATTATTTCGGGGCCAATTCTCTATCCCCAGTGGAGTCGCCAGACTGTAGGACACAGAAATTGGCGACGCTGTTCTAGGCTCGCGGCCTAGTTGGGAGTACGGAGTAGCCCACGGGGGAATTAAACCGGAGAAATAACATGGAGTCGCCACCCGGTGTGAACCGGGAAAATGATTTAAGGCCGCACTCACCCCTCGCAAGGGAAGACCTCAAACCGTTGGGTTCGGAATGGTCCCTTACTTATGCCACTTGTAATGATATGATTTGTGCAATAATCTAACCAAGCCTAAGTAACATATATCTCCAAGGATAATCTACTTCTACGTTCATGCATAAAAAAATAAGTTGGAATAACGGCAAGCATATAATTTCATAAACACATTATATTAATAAACACAGAAACGCAAATAAACAATCATTGTACAAGCATGCATACTAAAGAGAGGAAATTAAGTGCATAAATATTGAAGAGAGCTAACTAAACATATGATGGGGAAGGGAATGACTAAGGGAACAAACATGCATGAAACATGATAAAGGAATCTGTCCAGTATGTGCGCGTTCATATAGCGTTCGTAAACGCGTTCGAACGGTAAACAGAATGCAAGCGTTCGAGTAGCATTTGATAACGCTTTCGAACGATAAACAGAATGTCCACGTTCGTATAGCGTTTGATAACGCGTTCGAACGGGATGAGACCTGATGCATGATACAATAAAATGCATGCGCGTTAGCGTTTGTAAACGCGTTCGAACGGAAATAAGACAGAATGCATACATTCGTGTAGCGTTCGTAAACGCGTTCGAACGAAATAAGACAGAATGCATGAAATCATGTAGCGTTCGTAAACGCGTTCGAATTAGATGAGACAGAATGCATACGTATGTGTAGCGTTTGGAAACGCGTTCGAACGAGATTGCCAAAATGGCATCCGAAATGACACAAACACATATATGGATGAACAAATACACAATGTAAGACCTCGTGTGCCCGATGAAACACATTTCACATTCAATCGGGTGCACCTCATTCGGTGCGGCAAAACATCGTGGAAAAGGTAGCCTTTTAGGCATTTCCCTCGAATAGAGGACCTTTAATCCACCGTAGTTAGCCCATGCGCTCAAGAATGCAATGCATGCGTAAATAAAGCAATGATATGCAAAGGGTAAATGACATAATAAAAGGCGCGGAAAAACATCGTGGTAAAGGTAGCCTTCAGGTATTTCCCTCGAATAGAGGACCTTTATTCCACCCTAGTTAGCCCATGCGCATTATATTACAATGCATATAAAATAAAGACAACAGTAATATAGGACTTCGTATGCTCGATTAAACATATCTCACATTCAATCAAACATACTCCGTCCGACGCGGCAAAACATCGTGGAAAATGTAACATTTAGGCATTTCCCTCGAATAGAGGACCTTTAATCCACCCTAGTTAGCTCATGCGCACTATATCATCATGCATAAATAAGTAACATGCAGAAAGTAATAGCATACTAACGACTAAATCATGCTTAAGAAATAAATAACATACTAGCAACCCAATCATGCTCGAATACAAGGTTGGATGAAACAAAATGTGTGAATCTCTCAAGTGGTACGTGGCATTGTATCCCGAGTGCAAACCGCAATACCGTCCATTCGGATTCAACTACGGAATTTACATCCGGGTTTCCATCCGATATACCACAAGAGAGAACACATGTTCCATTCATTCAAGGACCACAACATATATCAACAAACGACTCTCATGCGAAGGAATTCTAATAAACAACACAAAAAAGATAAGAATAAATAAGAAGGGTGCCCTCAGGTCTAACCTCTTAGGTCGTCTCTCGAAAGTGCGTTACACGGCCGTCGGAGGGTTGATGCTCCGCAACTCTTCCGGTTCACTAGTCAACTGCTCTCGTTCGCTGCTTCGCTGTTTTGAGCTGTCGTTTCCTCTGTTTTGCTACTGTTTTGCTGCTGTTTCTTGCGGTAATTTAAGGGTTTTAAAGTGTAGTTTTTTTAGGGGCTGTTTGTGGTAATTGAGTTGCTGTTTGATGGGATTTTTTTGGTGGTTATAGTGCAGTTTTAGGGTGATTTTCGGTGGTGTTATGGTGCAGTTTGGGGACTGTTTCGGTGATGTAAAGGGGAGTGTTTTCGGTCTGGTTATGCGGCAATGTAGGGGGTTTTGATGTGTGAGTATTCGGTTGCTAGAGAGAGGAGGAATCTGATTATTTGTTTGCTTATTCTTGTTGTCTTGGGCGTGTGAGCTAGGAGAGAGCAAGGGTTGGATTTTTGTTTCTTTTATAGGCAAAGGCTAGGGTTTCTCTTGTGTGAATAAGAAAGGGAATCAAGTAATTATGGCAGGAATATTTCTAATTAGCATCTCACAAGGAAATCATCTAATTAAATTAGGGAGGTGATTTGTTCAAATTAGGAATGGATTTATTGGATTTTATTATTTAGGTATGTGAATTATTTAATTTAGGAAGGATATTATTTTAATTTGTGACATGTTTTAAATGTTTTAATTATTTTTGGGTGGGTCTTGGTGGGCTAATTGGGCTTGGGCGTGAGGCTAGCAACAAAACCAGAAGTACCGACACCGTTCGAACGCCTATTCGAACGCTACACGAATGCTCGCAATCTGCTTGACGTTCGAACGTGTTCACGAACGCAGCACGAACAAAAGCAGTGAACATGTGAATTGAATCTGATGACATACTTATTCTGATTTCCCCTTCCGACATTCGTTTCCCGCGACTTTGCAACCTAAAGAGTAGTGCCTTCGTACGAGACTCATCATCGGGACTTATATGCAAAAATACAGTGCCTACAATGAGGTAACTCCCCATTGCTGGGGTAAAAGGTAAAATTTTTATTACTAATATTTAGATTAATCTCCCTTAAATATAATATATAAACTAGTTAAAACCTGACTTAATGAGGATATCGTCTTATGGTCGGTTGGTAATTCTTGAAATTGGTTTTAACCTGACTAAACTGGATACCGCCTGATTGGTCGGTTGGTAATTAATTATTAATTTTACTTAATCTGGATACCGCCTATATGGCTGGTTGGTAATTATCATGCAAAGTTAATATAATATATTAAGGGATATATCTAAAATATAAGTAATAAAAGTTGATCATTTTACCTCAACATTTTCTTTTATTGTACTTTGACTTTATTTACTTTCCAGTATTTACTTTCTACCTTTTACTTTTCAGCATTTAATTTTCAGCATTTACTTTTCAGCATTTACTTTCCGTCATTTACTTTTAAGTATTTAAATTCCAGCAATTTACTTAATGTCTTTTATTTTATTTAAGCTTTTACTAGTCCTAAATATGTGTCGTAACTAAGTCAGTTATCTAGGGTTGTGATGAAGTCCAATATCACCGGTTTATAAGGGGTTAAATTACAGTTTGGGTTTAATAAAGGTTTATTTATTGAGCCTTAGTCTTAATGCGTCTTGTTAACTGGCCATTAATAAGATTGATTCGGTAAACTTAAAATGAACTTGGAAAATGGATTTTAGGTTTAAGACCTTAGACTCAATAGCCAACGATCTTCCTTGAGGATACATAACCATTTAATAGATTTCCTTACATGATATGAATATACCTGTCGGGCGGGGGTAGCCATAATTGGATTTTAATCTTAATGAATTCAGGTAATTTGGTTGACATAGGTAGACCTGGCAGGCGGTTCGGTTCCGGTTCGGAACCAAACCGAACCGGCCGGTTTCCGGTTCCACACTTAAGAGGAACCGGAACACCGAACCGAACCGGAACCGAACGGTTCGGTTCCGGCTCGGTTCAGAGAAATTTTTTTTTTTAAATTAATATAACCGTTTTATTACCGTTATTAGGGGTACATTAGTAATTTATATTTTATATAATAAAAATAATTTTTATTTTTTATTTTTTTTTTTTGGGCAGGGAGCCAAACGGCTCCCTGCCCCCCAACGGCTAGTAGCCGTTGGGGGCCTATGGTTCCTGTTGGAACCCTACGGTTCCAACCGGTGGAACCCGTACGGTTCCACCGGTTTGGACCGGTTCGAGTTGGGGTGGAACCCCAACTGAACCGGTCCCCTTCCGGTTCAGTTCCGGTTCCGAACCGGAACCGTGGCCGGGTCTAGACATCGGAATATGATTAATTGAGTTACACTATATATTTGTATCTGATCATCGGAAGAGGCTTTTACATAATTTTGTGTTCCAGGTTAATAAACCGATATATTACACAACCATAAGATAACCACTTCATCTTTAAAAATGATATTGGAAAGATTCACAACCCTAGATAGTTTTATAAAATTGAATTTTCCTAAATCTACTTTCAAGCAATTTCATTTACTTGTTTTAAGTTTAAAGTCACATTCCAATCAAACAACCAATCCATTAGCTACTCGTAAAAATTTGACTTCGTAAATTAATAACAAAAGGTTTTAAGTCCTCGTGGGATCGATACTTTTTATACTACTTGAACGATACGTGTGCTTGCGTTATACGCGTGTGATTACGCTGGTCAAGTTTGTGGCGCCTTTGCCGGGGACTTAGTTATCTTTCACTATTAGTTTTGGGGTTAGATACGTTACTTGTATCTATTTCTTTTTACTTATTATTTCTGTTTTCGTGTGTTTCAGGTTCTCAGACACTACATGAGACGAAACAAAAGCTTTGAAATCTGACTGCTTGACCCAGAAATTGAAAAAAACCATCAGACAGTTGAGAAGCGAAAGGCGAGAAGGCCAAGAAGCAATCGTTAATATGGAACCTGAACCTTTGGACGTTGCACACCACCAATTCCCATTAGAGACAGAACCATTCCGGTGGTTGAGAGACTCATTTCTTGTATTGTACTTCCTCTTTTACCAGCAAATATGTGTGATATCAAAACATGCATTCAGATGATACAACAATCAGTTCAGTTTGGGAGGAATGCAACTGAATATCCTAATGCCCATATCAGCAACTTCCTGGAAGTTTGCGGCACTTTCAATTACAACCGAGCGGCTGAAGAAGCAATGAGACTATGAGTTTTTCCATATTCCTTGAAAGACAGAGCTAAGGCTTGGCTACATTCATTACCAGCAGGTTCCATCACAACTTGGAACACTCTAGCCACCTAATTCCTTGCAAAATATTTTCCACCAACCAGAACTGCAAAGTTGAGGAATGACATCACATCCTTTGTGCAACAAGATTCAGAATCCCTCTGCGAAGCTTGGGCAAGATTCAAATATTTACTTCGGAAATGTCCTCACCATGAGATTACAAAATGGATACAAGTTCAAACCTTTTACAATGGACTTTCTGGAATAATGAGAACCACAATTGATGCTGCTGCTGGAGGAGCTTTAATGGCAAAAGGAGAAAATCAAGCCTGAGACCTAATTGAAGAAATGGCTAACAATAATTCATTGTGGCCAACAGAAATGAGCTTGATCCAACAAATTGTTGGAATTTATGAAGTTAGAGCCAACACTGCAGTGAATGCCAAGCTGGATCAGATATGTAAATTCATGGAAACTCTCAGCATGCAAGTTAATACTGGATCCACAAGTTCACCATATGGAGGAGCACCAGAACCCGAGCCAAACCAACATAAAGAGACGGTGAATTATGTCAAACAATCCATATTCCAACACCTACAACCCAGGGTGGAGGAATCATCCCAATTTTGCATAGAGTAATAATTAAGTGCAAATGAACAATCCACCACCCAGATTCCAACAGCAGAACAAAGGCCATGAGTATGACAAAGAAACAGGAATAATAGAAGTGATGACCCACTTGAAAAAGATAGAAGCAAAACACGACTCTCAAACAACTAGGTATGATGTTTTGTTTCAATCCCAAACAGCATTAATTCAAAGTCAATCTGCTTCTATTAAAGCATTGGAGAATCAAATTGGACAACTGGCCAATGCTCAGAGTTACAGACCGCCAGGAAATCTTCCCAGCAACACAGAACCAAATCCAAGGAACATGGGGAAGGAGCAATGTCATGCCATCATGTTAAAAAGTGGTACTGAAATCAACAAAGATGTTGGAGTCAAAACAACTGGTGAGGAAGTTCCAAAAGAAAGCAGCGAAGCAGTTCCACAAATTGAGGAAAAAGAAAAGCAAAGGAAAAAGATCAAGAAAGGATCACTCTACCTCCACCGTTTCCACAGCGTCTCCAGAAGAATAAACTAGACAAGCAGTTTTCTCGATTCCTGTAGATCTTCAAAAAGCTGCATATCAACATTCCATTTGCAGAAGCGTTGGAACAAATGCCCAGCTATGTCAAATTCATGAAAGACATTCTTTCACGAAAGCGAAGATTGGGAGATTGAGAGACAGTAGCATTATCAGAAGAATGCAGTGCTAATCATTCAGATGAAGCTTCCCCCGAAGTTGAAAGATCTTGGCAGTTTCACTATTCCTTGCACCATAGGAGAACATGACTTCGGTAAGGCTTTGTGTGGGTTAGGTGCAAGTGTTAACTTGATGTCTTTTTCTATCTATAGGAAACTGCAGATTGGAGAAACAATGCCAACCTCAGTCTCTTTACAACTTGCTGATAGAACGCTCGTATTTCCGAGAGGTGTAGTTGAAGATGTGCTGGTCAAAGTTGACAAATTCATTTTCCAAGCAGATTTTATTGTCCTTGATATGGAGGAAGACGGAGACATGTCGATCCTCCTCGGGAGACCATTCTTGGCTACAGGTCGAACCATTATTGATGTATAAAAATGAGAACTAAGCATAAGGGTACATGACCAAGAAGTAACATTCAATGTTTTCAAAGCCATGAATTTCTCGAATGACGAGAAAGAGGAATGTTTCAGACTTGATGTGATAAATAGTACCATCCAGACATGCGATGCAATGTAAAGTTCTACTGACAAACTTAAAGCATGTCAATTACCTGGGGAACCTGAAGATAAAGCATACTACGTACTGAATAAGCCTATTCTTGTACTACAAGCAACATAAGAAAAACAGTTCCACCAACTCAATGAATTAGAGGAATTTCACATTCAGCCTTTTGAGAATGCCAAATTGTACAAAGAAAAGGGCAAGAAGAAACATAATGAGAAGTTAGTGCGCATACAACTGGAACCTGGGCAACAAGTACTTTTAAACAACTCAAGGTTGAAACTCTTTCCATGGAAGCCAAAATCACGGTGGACAGGTCCATTCTTAATCACCAAGGTTTTACCAGAGAGAGCCATTGAATTATATGATCCCAACTCCAACAAAACATTCAAGGTTAAAAACAAGCGGGTCAAACACTACTGGGGAGAATCAATTGAGCGACAAAAAAAAAGTGTCACACTTTCAAATCCAGTCTAACGTTCGGGCAGTCATGTCTAGCTAATGATGTTAAACTTAGCGCTAGCTGGGAGGCAACCCAATCAATTTGTATATATATTCAGATTTGGTGTATTTGATTTTTGTGTGTTTAGTTTTTGCAGGTTAAGTCATTTTAGGATGGAAGAAGTTCTCGCAAATCTTCACGATCAATTTCCTTCTCTCCCTCAGAACTCTCTGATGAAAGTCTACAAAACTCGCTTAGAACGAATGAGACTACTAATGATCAAAGGTATTACTAATGACATTCATTGGGTTGTTGAAGCACGGGTCCAATTGGCAGGTGAGTCATCTGACTCTTTTATTTCGCATCTGCCTGGTCTAGGAAGAAGCACATTTGCTAAAAAGAGAAGAGCTAAAAAGATGGGTGTTTGTTACAAATGTGCTCGCATGCCATGTAATACTTGTTTTCGTTCTTTAAGAATGGTGTCTGATAACCGCGAAGATAAGATTAAATTCATTAGGGATGGCTAGAGTAAGGAGTCTTTGGATGACTTATCTAAGACTCTTGAGACGCATCCCAGTGGATATGTGCATCACGCAATTCACATGTTATATACACAATTCCAAAAAGAAAGACAACAGTTAAGTCTCGGGAATGTGACTCAAAAAGACCCTGTTTGCCAATTTATAAGAAAATTGGATGAGAAGCTTGTCACTGACACATAGACGTCAATCAAGCTGTTACTTTCTTGTAAATATTATAACGCTTTGTCTTTTCCTAATAATTGTGATTTGTTTTGTTATTTTCTTTTATTTTCTCCGACAGGATCCAAACTTTTTGACCTTTCAAGATTTACTGTTTTGCTAATAATCGTCATTTGGAAGATACTAGTGCTATTATTACTAACCATTTTCAGGTGTTATAAATTCAACTCATCATTGCACTTTTGAAGGCATCCAGATAAAAATGGAAGCCAGTTCAAGAAGACAAGTTGTAGATATCTGTGTCTTTTGTGGTACTAGTGTTGGTACTAATCCATAATACGTAGCGGCAGCACAGGAATTGGGTCGAGTCTTAGCTGAAAGGAATATGCACCTAGTATATGGCGGTGGCAATCTTGGACTAATGAGGATCGTTTCAAAAGCTGTACATGATGGAGACAGTCAAGTTATGGGAATCATCCCAAAACCTTTGGCGGAGGCGAATCTGATAGGACCATCAAACAGAGAGGAACTAATTGTGCCAGGTATGTCTGAGCGACTGTTGGAAATGATAAACCGTGCTGATGCATTTATTGCTTTGCCATGTGGCTTGGGCACAATGGAGAAAAATTTTACAATACTATCTTGGGCGAACTAGAACATACATCAGAAACTGATTGGACTGTTTAATGCTGATGGATTTTATGATTTTCTTTGTGTATTTCTTGATGATGCCCGGAGAAATGGGTTTGTGTCAAAACCTTTATAAGAACTCATCTTCACAGCCAGAACTGCCCAGGATTTAATTGACCAAATTTTAGCCTTTGAACCACAAATTGACCCTATCCTTTCCAAAATAAACTGGTCCGATAATGATCGTGGTAAGAAGCGTCGGATAAATCTGGATCTTAACCTTTAATTTCCTTTCTAGATGTAGAATTTCAGCTAACCAGGTACTATTTTCTAAACCCATCTTCTACTTTTTAAGACATTGGGGACAATGTCTCATTTAGGTTTGGGGTGGGGAATAGTTTTAGTATTTTGTTGTTTTTATTTTTAGTTCAAAATTTTTCGAAAAACTAAAAAAAAAATTGAAAAATTGAAAAAATATATATTATGCTTTTGTGTTTTTAATTCGATTAATCGAGTGAAATTGGTGTGGGATAGCTGTGTAAGGAGTTTCCACTCCTGAGACGTATCTCAACCTATTTCGAAACAAGTTAATTTTTGTTTATTTCATTTTGAATTATTTAATTTGTGAAATCTCCATAAAACTGACTAAAATGGATCTTCATATGCTCAGTTGACAGGTATTATCAACGTGTAGGGTAACATATGGACATGAGTTATAATTGACAAGTTTGTAATATTCAGTGCTCCAGTTTAATTGGAGGAAATATCTCAAAAAAATGCGATGGGATAAAAAAAAACATCTGAGATCTGAGAATTAAGTCTGCATGGGTGTTTTAACACCTAATGCCCTAAAACCAACTGGTTTGGGAGTCACTGGCCCAAAGCTCGCTACATGGATCGAAGATGTTACAAAAATATATATATCTGAAGTCTGAGTAATTAAGTCCGTAGAGGTGTCTTAACACCTAGAGCTATAAAACCAACTGGTTTGGGAGTCACTGGCCCAAAGCTCGCTACATAGATGAATGATATTGTACATAAATAAAAAAAAATCAAATTAAAATGAAAAAATCAAAAAAATTATTCCATTGCTTAAAAAAAGGGTGTGAATTCTGATATAACTTTAGGACAAAAATATTACTCTCTTCTCAACTGCACTTATGACTATTGTGGGCAAAATGAGTTGATTAATATTTTGTTAGCTGTGTAAATGGAGAATTTACTTATTTGGTAATTTAGAAAGAAAGAAAACAACTATTAACTTGGATTAGAAGTTTCACATGTTTAGTCATTAACTTCATTATTCTCTTTTCTCTTGTCTTTTTACTTTTGTGTGCATTAGTTTTACTATCTTTTTACTTTTATCAAATGTCTGTGGGTATCATTGCTGTAAGCCCTCACGAGACTACAACTCGTCTACTGGGGACACCTAGGGGTTTAAAGGCTTGTTGCATACGCTAAATGCAACTGTGATCCCTACGAAAGTGACTTAGCTTAATTTTATTTTAAAAATATTTATGTTATTTTATCTTGTTCTTTTGCTCGAGGACTAACAAAATGTTAGGTTTGAGGGTGTGATGAGTGGTAAATGTATCACTATTTCCCACTCATTTGACCTAATATTTTGTATAGTTTCTTGAGTTTTGTGAATATTTTGATGTGTTTTGTGTTCTTTTGTAGATAAATAAAGTTTCAGGACTCTCTGGAAGCAATTTGGGGCCAAAACAGTGAAAAATGACAAAAAAGGTAAAATGGTCATTTTACGCGGCGCGACACGAACAGCGAGTCGCGACACGAACAGCGAGTCGCGACCGCTAATGTGCGCCGGAACTTGCTAACGTGCGCCAGGACACGTGTCACAGTCTGAGAAGTTTGATCTTGCTAACGTGCGCCGCTAACGTGTCACCATCACATGCTACCGACAATCCACATCGCCACGTCAGCACAATTATTGAGTTAATCATCCAAAATGCCACGTCAGCAGATATGAGAATCAAAGCAACCAATCAGCGCATGCCACGTGGCTTTCGTCGCGACGCGCCCCACCTAGTGATGTCTATAAATTGAGAAGTTTGTATCTTATTTGTTTATTTTCAGTTCTGTAATTAATTTATTTTACTTTTAAGCGTACTTTCTTTTCTTTACTTTTCAGTCTTTACTTTCTGCAATTTACTTTTACGCACAATACTATTCTTTCTTTACTTTTCAGCAATTTACTTTTCAGTAATGAGGAGGTAACTCCCTCTTATTGGGGTAAAAGGTAAAACTTTTATTACTAATATTTAGATTAATCTCCCTTAAATATAATATATAAACTAGTTAAAACCCGACTAATGAGGATATCGTCTTCTGGTCGGTTGGTAATTATTGAAATTGGTTTTAACCTGACTAAACTGGATACCGCCTGATTGGTCGGTTGGTAATTAATTATTAATTTTACTTAATCTGGATACCGCCTATATGGCTGGTTGGTAATTATCATGCAAAGTTAATATATTATATTAAGGGATAAATCTAAAATAGAAGTAATAAAAGTTGATCATTTTACCTCAGCATTTTCTTTTATTGTACTTTGAATTTATTTACTTTCCAGCATTTACTTTCCAGCTTTTACTTTTCAGCATTTAATTTTCAGCATTTACTTTTCAGCATTTACTTTCCGTCATTTACTTTTAATTATTTAAATTCCAGTAATTTACTTTATGTCTTTTATTTTATTTAAGCTTTTATCAGTCCTAAATATGTGTCGTAACAAAGTCAGTTATCTGGGGTTGTGATGAAGTCCAATATCACCGGTTTATAAGGGGTTAAATTACAGTTTGGGTAATATAAAGGTTTATTTATTGAGCCTTAATCTTAATGCGTCTTGTTAACTGGTCATTAATAAGATTGATTCGGTAAACTTAAAATGAACTTGGAAAATTGATTTTAGGTTTAAGACCTCATACTTAATAGCCCACGATCTTCCTTGATAATAGATAACCCTTTAATAGATTTCTTTACAGGATAAGAATATACATGTCGGGCGGGGATAGCCATAATTGAAATTTAATCTTAATGAATTCAGGTAATTTGGTTGACATATGAATATGATTAATTGAGTTACACTGGATATTTGTATTTGATCATCAGAATAGGCTTTTATATAATTTTGTGTTTCAGGTTAATAAACTGATATATTACACAACCATAAGATAACCACTTCATCTTTAAAAATGATATTGGAAAGATTCACAACCCTGTATAGTTTTATAAAAATGAATTTTCCTAAATCTACTTTCAAGCAATTTCATTTACTTGTTTTAAGTTTTAAGTCACATTTCAATCAAACAATCAATCCATTAGATACTCGTAGAAATTTGACTTCGTAAATTAATAACAAAATATTTTAAGTCATCGTGGGATCGATACTTTTTATACTACTTGAACGATACGTGCGCTTGCGTTATACACGTGTGATTACGCCGGTCAGCTGCCCGAACAGTGACCAATTCACTGTTTGGACAGCGGACACCCGGTAAGCCCGAAACTCATCCGGTAACGCTGTTTTTCACCGTTTTCTCATATTTCAACTCCGAAACAATTTCCGGTAATTGTTTCAATGCCCAAAACACATCCAATATATTTATATAACATACTTTTCATCATCAAAAATACAGAATTTCCAGATCTGATTTGGTAACTAAAAATATCATTTTTCATGCTTTAAATCCAATTTTCTCAACATTAATCATATTAACACTTACACCAACCAAATTCACCACAAATGAAAAACTCAAGAACAATTTTAGGAGTTACAAGAGTGATCATAACACTCTATAATGGCAACAAGTCATCAAATGACAAAATTGAACTAATATTACACTAATAGTATCCAATCTAACTTCACACATGTATCTAGCCTCCAAATCATCCCCCAAATCAAAAAGGCCCAAAATCTAAGAAAGGAAGAAACCCTAGAACTATTCTAGATATTCAAGAACAATAAACAAGCTTTCTAAGTTTAAGATTATTGAAGATTATCTCCAAATCTTGTAATTTCCTTAATTTTGTTTTCTTGAATTTCTTCATTTTCTTCCTTGTATCTTCAAGAAAATTTTGGGAACTTTTTTATGGAGATAGGTTCGGCCATGACTTCTTATGAAATGAGAAAACAAAGTTTTCATCTTTAAATATCAAGGCCAAACCGACTTTGGGGTTTAAAGAATGGTATTTTGGTCATTTGGTCAATTAATCTAATTAATTAATAATAATAACCTTTAAGTTAACAAATCCAATTTGTAAACTTTAAGCTTAATAAAATCATGTCACATGTAACCAATAATAATCAAACATATTGCATAACAATTATGTAATATTGGAATAATTTAATTATCTAGATATTTAACATTTAAACATCTAAATAATTAATTAATGCGATTATTATTATATATGTATTTTTTATTTACATTAAATAATAAATACATATATTAATGGCATGTGTCAAAGTCTCATTTGACAATTAGTTAATATGTATCAAATCAAATCTTGTATCAAATACAAATACATATTAATTATTAATTGACCAAAATGCCCATAATGCATGTATCTTCGTTTAACCGTTTAAACGACTCGAATTAACTCATTTAATCCAATAAAGTATTATGAATAATCTGTATTATTCATAACGCGTTGCACAAGTGCTCAACGAGTACACTTCATATTGTGGGACTCTCTAAGTTTATGTTTATCCGTCACAGAATCCAATTTCGTGTCCATAATTCACACACTCATGAATTATGACGACCACAGATAATCTCGCTAAACTATGCAAGTTGAGGTCATTGCATACGTACAATCCCTCCATCACAGGCTATCAATATTATACCGATGATATAGATAAGAACTTCAAATCTCTAAGGTATAATATAGTCGACTTTTAAATTTACGATCTCTAAATAACACTCGGAACTCGCTTCCGAAGTATACCACGACCATGGATTTACTAGATCGTAAATACGTACATGATACATATGCCATGTATATAGGACTGATGAATTCTATTTGATACTCACAGGCGGAGGTCTGATCTAAATAAATCAGTGACGTGACTGCCATCACAGTGTGGAGGATATCTCATATATCCACAATGGTATCTCAAGTCGAATGACCACTATGCTACTCGACTCGAGAAGATTCCTATTGACATTGGTGTACCATCTATTAGGAAATCTTCAGTGAGTCGTTCAGTGTTTATCAAATAAACACTTACATGTCTATACGAGTCTCCCAAGACTCATGGTTCATTGTTCATTGGGATAAACCATCGAGATCAAGTCTCGATATACGACATGTACTGGTATCAGCGGATTTTACTAACCGATCCGTGTCAGTAAATATTGACCAGAAACTTTATTTGAGAATATACAACTTATAGTGACGCTTCTCAATGTCAATTACAAACTACGTTGTAAATCCTAGGGTCTTTGTCTAATATATACATATCACTAAATCATATTTAGTTTCAATATAATCGTAATTAGATCGAATCCATATATAAAAACAAAAGGTTCTACCATTAAGTATGTAATATTATGGAAAAAAGAATTGTTCATATTCATGAATCGGACATAAATACGATTCAAATTGTCACTCCGAGCACCAACCCTAACAGCTCTTACAAAAAACACTCTCAGGATTCGAACTCATAATCTCAATGTGAGATCTTGGGCCCTACACCACCAAGTCACGTCCCTTGGAGACACATTTACTAGTGTACACACACACAGATATATATATATATATATATATATATATGCTGATAGGTTTCGAGACATTGGAGTTTAGAACTAGATACTAGTTGCAGTGCATCCACCTTCATAATAGACTTGGATAATTGAGCCACGAGCCTTGCTTAATATTATGTTGTACATTCATATGCGATGGAATTGTATAATATTGATGACGATATAGAACTTTGTTTTATTTATAATATTTTTTTATAATAATTTATGTTTAATTGCTAGTTTTTGTTTTAATTTTTTTTTTTAGCAAATTTTCAGCCAAACCAACCCCCCAAGCCGATCTGTGATTTGTATAAAGGTGATAATCCGGATCAAAATTTATTTACTCATTCGATTTGATTGTATTAAAGAGAATATATATTTAGAAAAATTAATTAATTTAATAAATGAATCAATTCAATTCGTTTATTACACAAATCGAATATAAATTTGAACTCATCGATTAGTTTATTCGTTGAGAATTTGTTATTGTTTTCCTTTTGTTAGTTTTTGTTAATTTTTAATTAAATTTGAAAAGTTATTGCTAATTATTACATTAAGAAAATAATGTTGTCGATATTTTGTTGATCATTTTTTAATAGAGAAAATGATATGGAGACTAAACCACCTTTCACCTTTCAATTTGATGATAAATTTAAAAAATCAAAACTACGTCGTTGTGATGGTATTTTTGTCTTTGTTTAGTCCGATTTAGTCTTCACATCGTTGCTCTTTTAGTAAATTCATTAATTGTACACTTCATACTATACGTTTATGATAAATTAATATAAATAAATTATGATAACTTATGTCATTAAATCATATTAGAACTAATCGAATATTCGTTTAAGATTTATTTATTAAACGAATCATTCCTAAATGAATCCATTAAAATTTGATTAAATTCGTTTAAAATTCGATATATTTTAAGTTGTAAATTTAGTTTGTGAAATTGAACACAAACTGTATTTTTTACCAAGTTTTCTCTGTCCAGCGCTACTCCATGATACATCAAATTCTATTTCTTTTTCGTACTTCTATATTGATTTATATTTTACTCTATTAATGGCTGGATATCTTCGAGGACTTGAGGAAAAGTATTATATTTCTTTATATATATATATATATATATATATATCAAAAATGATAGACATACTTACACTTCTACATAAAATAACTACATCCATCTTACTGTAACTATATTGATTATTGTAGGGTATAAGGAGGGTAGTTATTTTATGTAGAAGTGTAAGTATGTATATCACTTCTCTATATATATATTAATACTGGCTACATAATTTATGAGTCATCTCCAGAAAATTGGGTAATTATTAGACTTTTGATGGCAATCGTGCCTTTAACATCGAAAACATTCCCTTCTTTCAAGTATTGCCAAATCCCAGACCTGAGGCTTCAATGTTACTGTCCGATTGGGACGGGGCGGGGGCTCAGGCTTTTAGAATCATTTTTTTTTTTTTAAATAAAAATAAATTTTAGTGATATTTTAAATTCAATCTTAAAAAATTAGTTGTGAATATATGAATTCTAAATATATTCAAATAAAAATATATTTTAATATTCGAGGCCATTTGCAGTTCTTAATGAAGAGCAAATGCTTAGACAGCGGAGAGCACTTCACAAGTAATCCATCAATCCACTACCACTACACAAACAATACAGCCATTTGAGAGAGAATTCCCAGACTGAAGTATATTCAAACCACAACTATTGGTCTCCGAATCCAGTTGAATCATGTAATTGTTGCAAAGGAAAAGGTGGTGCAACCCACAATACTACCCAGTGTTAACTCACAATTTTTCAAGCCCTAATCCTTTTTGACCTCAAATTGAGATCATCTTTATCTAATTAACCTCAATTTAAATTCTAACCTTAAACCTAATTGAACAAAAATTTCCAAGACGCCAATTCAAAATTTTTTGAATTAAAAACAAAAACAAAAACCGCCTAGCCCTTGCGTCTACTGCCTAGAAGGCCTATGTGCTCACACAACTACGCTTATAGCCTAGCATTTTTTAAAACACCTATGCACTCACCAACTGTACGCCTAACATCTAAAGTTTTTTAGAACCATGCTTACAATATACCATGAAACTTTTTTATCACAAACAGACAACGGATAGAATATTGATTCAGACATGTAGACTTGATTCAATACCAGTGTTGTTAGAGGCGCACTGAGGCGCGCCTCGAGGCGAGAGGCGCACGAGGTGATCACCGATGCGCATCTAACTGGTCGAGACGAGGCGACTCCAGCGAGGCAACATGAGGCGCAGCGAGGCATGCACATCATGGTTTTACGATTTTTTCATCAGTTTTTTTTTCTCTTTTTTTTTCCAAATCTGTTTCTTTCTTCATCTTTTTCTGTTTTTTCATTTTCTTTATTTACGATTTTTTTCTTTTACATTTGTATTTCTTTTACAGTTCTTTTTTTTTTGAACTTTTTTTTAGCTCTGTTTCTTTCTTCATCTTTTTTCTTTATTTTTTCCATTTTCTTTATCTACGATTCTTTCTATTATATTTTCTTTATTAACGATTCTCTTTTCAGTTATATTTTTTCAACAAATGTTTTTTAATGCTTGTTGTTTATCTTTTTCTTTTTCTTGAACTATGCATATTTTTAATTACGCTTGTTTTTATTATTTTCTTGAATTTAAAGTTTTGAACTGTGCATATTTTGTGAAGTATTATGAATTAGACAAATAGAAGTAATATAAAAGTAGAGTATATGTGAAAATATTATTATGTATTTATTATTATTTTTTTTTATATTTAAAAGTTAATGATGCATATATTACAAATTTAAAATTATTATTAATAAACGTGCGCCTCGTGTCTGTAAGGCGTGCACCTCGCGCCCCTCGCCTCGGTGCACCTCTCACCTTTAACAACCTTGTTCAATACTCCATCAAACTAAAAATAATGCATCCATGAATGCCATCTAAATCCTATGATATTTCCTACTACCGAAATGAATAATGAGTTAGATGCCTAACACTTGCGTGACAGTTAAATCTCCAGGCCGCCAACACATAAACAAATGGAGGAAGTAATAAAAACTTCCTTAATTGATAAGATATAATACTTGCCCTTCCAAGGGCCAATCAAAAATTCAACATGTAGAGTATACTGGTTATGCAAGACATGAAAAGAATATTGGCAAGATAGTTGACGGTGGACAAAAAAGTCCCATAAAAAAACCAGGTTATTTAAAGTGAGCATAGCATTTCATTCACAGTGCAAACTGATATAATCACAAGATATCTCTAAAGGCATTTATTAAAAAATCATAGAATATATATTTAATAGCCAGGAAATGCAATACAATAACTTCATGCAACACTATTTTTTACTCTGGTAGTTTTCCTTTAAAAGATATTACATATCAAAATTTAAAAGTAAAACCAAAAATCAAAGTCGATAATTGATCGATCGAATCCATAGAGATGACTGACAGTGCAATCCCACAAATCCAATATATATATTAAAAAAAATGCAAAAGGAGAAAAATGTCAATCACCCTTTCTCCTGAAAGAGCAGCCCTCCGTCAGCCGCGCACGGCCGCCGGTCGGTTGGCACAAAACTGTCTGGCAGTTCCCGCACACCACCACTGTCTGTGAGTGACTAAACACAGTCGTTCTGCACATTATCATAACAAATAATAATAATAATAATAATAAATTGAAAAATTGAGAAATTTGAATGAAGAAAAAAAAGCATCAGCTTAATATCTTACATGTTGAAGCAACCCTGGCACTTGACGTCCATGAAGAAAGAGTTGGGTGACTGTACGAGACGCTTCAGCTTGTGTTTCTTTTTCTCCAGCTCTGCCGGAGGGTTAAGCAAATCGATGTCGTTTTGAAGAACCTAAATTCACAAAACAACAAGAAATAATCGAAAATTAAAAATAGAATAAAATAAAATCTGTAAGAACATATATAACGATTAAGTAAGAAAAGCGAGAAATCAAACTCACCATTTTGATAATTAATCAGGATTAGCTGCAGAAACCCTAAAACCTTTGAAGAGCGCGAGAGAATGCTGTCTAAAATGGGCTGCTAGTTATATAGATGAATATAAAGGGCAAGGGGAGTATTGAACACCGTTGGATCTTATATGACGGTTGGATCTTGGCCTTTCGTTTGATCCTTCAAGAGAGGTCTAGGGCAACTTTCTATCGAGGGTGCTTTCGTCTATTCGTTAAATTTTATTTGTTTTTCGATTTCTTATGAAGTCATTGATGTATGCAGGTTTTTGACTGAGGCGGTGTTTCAATTTCCTTCCGGCCCAATTCTATTGGTTTTTTTTAGATGCTAGTTTTGCCAAGGGTGGCAATAATGGCGGATTCGCGGCGGGAACCAATATCTTCGAGCTGAATCCAAATTATTAAGAAATCTCTTAATCCATCTCGAATATGAAATTCTCCAAATGATTTTGTTCCATGTTATCTTTGAATGTTGATGGGGAATAAGCAGTGATCTGATTCTTACTTATTTCATTGTTAAATTTCAATTTTTATGTGAAAATCTTAAAATAAGATAATAAACCTTTTGTTTGTAGAATATATATATTTTTATTATTTATAAAATTTTATTTGGGCTGGGGGGCCTAAAACCGACCCCAACTCGGATGCCAAGATTGGATTGGGGGCCTCGAACCCGATCCGATTCGATTTTTTGTTTGCTAAGGATCCCGAACCTCCTTTCCCCCATGATCGGACTGGATCCCATGGGACCTCATGCTCATGGGGATTTTTGCCATCCTTATATTTTCTCTAGAATATTATATTTAAATTTATGAGATTTTATTTTAAAAAAATTCAATTAGAATTGAAGCTTTCCTATTTAGTTTAAACCAAACATAAAATTTTACATTTAATCTTATTATAGTAAAATTACAAAATGGGACAAAAAATATTTTTTTTTTCAAAAAGATAATAAAACACACACTGCACGTGCCTGGTGGAATGTGTTTTTAATGTAGGAAAATTCTCTAATATATAGTAAAAATATATGAGAGACATGTCTCTTAAGAAGTGCCTTATGAGAAAAACACAAAGATGAAGAGACATATCCTCTAAAGTGAATGTATGTATCTCTAGACTTCAAAGGGCATTAGGAAGAGATATAACTCTTAGGAGGATTGCACCCTAAACCAAATGGTGCCCACAAAGGCACTTTTCCATGTCTATAAAAAGAGAGCCTTGTGTTCATTTTCAAATATTCCAAAAATTAATCATATTCTTAAATACTTAGGGAGTTGAGAGTTTCCACCATTCTTCATTGTTCAAATTCTTGAAGAAATGTGTGTCCCTTCTATAAGAAGAAACCAAGTAATCCTGGGAGAACGTTAGCCACAAGGAATTCGTAGAGCACCGAGGCGGGGCTAATAAGTTTTTAAGGACAAAAGTAACTTGACTTGGTTCTAGTTTTACAATCTTCTTCAACCATTTTCAGGTTTTTCTAAGTCTCCATATTAATGTTTTGTTGAATGTATCATATGAAAAATTAAAAGTTGCGTGTTAAAATTATTTAATAACACATAATCAACAATAATCTTAATAACTTATTACTTTACATGTATTATGTGCATGAAAATTACGTAAGGGCGTTCGAACGCCCGATGAACGCATAAGGAAAAAATCATATATTTTGTAGTTTCGTTCGAACACGTCTTCAAACACCACTCGAACGCCAGTCCTCTGGAAAGGTTCGTTCGAACGCGTTTTCAAACGCAACTCGAAGCAAGTCATCTGGAAAGTTTCGTTCGAACACATTTTCAAACACTACACGAACGAGAATTCACTGTAAAGTTTCGTTCGAACGGCTGAACAAACATGACACTAACGCAAATCAATCATGGAATTTTTTAGATTTAAAATAATAACATAGACTTATATCAAACTATTAATTTCTTACAACATATATTATCTTAATATGAACATGTTATAGCTATAGAATTTGGCATTATATAATATATATATATATAGTAATATTAACTTAGTAAAATCATATACTGAATTTTGTAAACTTGGTAGCATAAGTTTAAGTTAATATTAGGGTATTCATTATCACAAGCATACAATTAGTCAATAATATGATAAAGTTGAAAATTATTGTTGATTGTTTGTTGCATACTTGGTTGAGAGTTAAAAGTGTAATTATACACAAATAATTTCATCCAAGCTTGATTAAATTTATAGATATTTGAAAATTATTATATTTGTGAATTGAAGTGTAACACTAAGATTGAACGCAAAAGATATTATATTGAGAAAGTGGTTAAGGAAATTCTATCAGCAAGGCGATAAGAGCCTAAATAGTTACACCGGACCCCCTTGTCATTTGGGAATTTTCCTTTACTCACATATCATAAGAAACCTAGGTCATAAATTCAAGGACTTATGTTAATTGGTACTACTAGCCAAGATAACAACAAGTGGACTCTTAGTGTAACACATAAACAAGATCATATAGTTGATCATTGTGTGATTTGTCTTATAGACTTATTGATTACTGTTTTTCCTTTCAGTTACACATGACTAGTGGAAATATCACAGTACCAGCCGCTTATTGAGAGAAAATCGGATAAGTTTGGTAGAACAAACTTCAAATAGCGCAGAGCAAAATGTTATTCTATGTGACAACACTGCAATTGGCTAAGTATCTCAAGGAAGATCCTCCAGATCCTGTGGGGGGAGAAATGGAAACAATCAAGCAACTGTGAGTTGAGACATGGTCGTGAGGCGACTTCTTATTCAAGAACTACCCATTGGGAGGGCTTAACAATACCTTATACAATGTGTATCAAGGCATGGCTTATAGGAAGATTCTATTGTCAAAAGAAATTTATTGTGGGTAGGTTTCTGGACTACAAAATGATAGATTCAAAGACAAAAATATCTCAATTAGGTGAACTACAATTGATCATTCATGCAATATTGGATGAGAGAAAGAAACTCTGCGAGATGTTTCAAGTTGCCACATCATTAAAAAATTACCTCCATCATGGAATGATTTCAGGAGTTATCTGAAACATAAAAAGAAACAGATGAGTCCTGTAGATTTAGGAGTTCTATTGAGGATCGAAGAGGACAATAAGAAGTTCGAGAAGGCCAGCTACAAGACTATGGAATCTAAGGCCAACATCATCGAGGGTGGAAATATTAGTCGAAAGAGAAAGAATAATGAAGCTGATTATTCCAAAGCAAATAAGAAGTTCAAGGGGAAGTGCTATGTCTATGGGAAAAACAGTCATATGGCAAAGGACTGTAGAAATAAGAAATCTCATGACAAAGGCAACAAAAAGAAAAATGAGGCTCATGTCACTAAAGATGAGCAATTATCTAATGAGATCTCTGAGATAAACCTCTTAGCAGTTGTAACTGAAGCCAACTTGGTTGGAAACTCGAAAGAATGGTGGATAGACATTGAGGCTACTCGCCATATTTGTGCAGATAGCAAGAAGTTTTCCTCATATCAGAAGGTCAATGGTGGCGATCATCTGACAATGGGAAACTCGTTTACCTCTAGAGTAGTTGGACAAGGCATGATGGTTCTGAATATGACATCTGGGAAATAGCTTATATTGAAGAATGTTTTTCATGTTCCCGATATTCGGAAAAACTTGGTTCGGGCTCACTCCTTAGCAAGAATGAATTTAAGCTTGTATTTATTTCTGACAAGTTTGGTATGTCCGGAAACAATGTATATGTAGGAAAATGATACCTCACTGAGGGCCTTTTCAAGTTCGATGTAATGACTGTCAATTGACATAATGCTAATAATAATAAAGCTACATCTTCTGCTTACATTATTGAGTCACAAAATATATGGTATGGTAGGTTTGGACATGTTAATTATGATACAATCCGTAAATTAATTAACATGGATCTTATACATAAATTTACAATTGATAACCAACATAAATGTGAAGCATTTGTTGAAGCAAAAATGAATAGAGCTTCATTTCATTCCATAAAATGATGTTATGAACCATTGGAACTTATACACACCGATGTGTGTGATATGAATATTGTGCAAACAAGAGGCGATAAAAAATACTTTGTAACTTTTATCGATGATAGCACAAGATTTTGCTATGTGTATTTGCTGAGAAGCAAATATGAAACTATTGAGAGCTTTATACACTATAAGAACGAAGTTGAAAATCAAATTGGCAAGAAAATCAAAAGAATCAAGAGTGATATGGGAGGTGAATATTGTTTCAATCATGGAATTATTCACGAAACTACTGTTTCTTATTCACCTCAACAAAATGGGATTGCGGAACGCCAAAACCGAACGTTGAAAGAAATGATAATGTCATGTTTACAAGCTCTGGTTTATCCCAAAACTTATAGGGGGAAGCATTGCTTTTCGCCAACTACATTATGAACAAGTTACCTTACAAAAAACTGGACAAGACACCATACGAATTATGGAAAGGTCATGCACCTTCCTACAAATATATGAAAGTGTGGGGGTGTCTCGCCAAAATGATGATTCCTAAACATAAGAAGGTGAGAATAAGACCAAAAACTATTGACTGTATATTAATTGGATATGTTCACAACAGTAGTGCATATCGATTCTTAGTATATAAGTCTGAAATTCCTGAC
>SKCR01041695.1:0-42195 GCA_019454045.1 Zanthoxylum bungeanum | reverse complement strand
TTTGAGTGATGTGATGTGACAACTTATCACTTGATTGATTGATGGAAGTGGTTGGCAAAGCCTTTAATGGCTTGACTTTTGGAAAGCAAAAATAAGGAAAATGAATTTTGGAAATTCATATGGGTATTAGATACACATTTTTCACCAACCAACACACCTTCTCTCTTCTATTTCTTCCTCCCTCTCTCACGCCCAAAAGGGTATGTTTTTCCTCTTCCTTCACAGCCCACTGCCGTGAGCCAAGGAGAAGCAATTGATGATTTTTGTGGCAAAAATCAAGATTGCTAGCACACAACGGGGTCTTGCGAAGGTGATAGGGAAACCGCACATGTGAGCATGGAATCCCACAAAACTTAGAGCTTGGAGGGATCACCATTGCCGATTCTTGGAGGAGCAAAATGGAGCAGTTTGCCGTGAGCTTCATGGAGTTCAAAGGGTATAAAAAGTTTTATTCTTCGAGTATTCGCACTTATGTTTCTTGCTTGATAATCGATCCTCGGGACTTAGAGAAACCCAACAATTGGATCTCTCTAAAAATATATTTTTCGAACTCTTTGGTTGTGTCATTTCTCCCCCTAGGGTTTTGGATGAGCTTGTATATTTATAGGGAAGTCTTGGAGTCCTTGTGCTTGTAGAATAATGATTTCTGAAGATTCTGGGCTTCTGTCGAAGCATCGCGACACCGGAAGTGGCGTCACAATGCCCAACTCTCGAGAATTTTATTTTGCCATCATGTCTGGGTGTCGCGACGCTACAATGGGCGTCGCGACTCCAGGCCAAATTTTTCATGATAGTGATTTATGCGTTCCTAGCCTTCCCGCGTGCTTCCGATGCGTCCGTAAGGTCCCAAACACGTCCTTTTGCTCCAAGATCCATGTTTCAATGCTTCCTATCAATAAAACATAAAAGAAATTACAAAATACATTAAAATTACATAGAACTTAACAAAATAATATGCTAAGAACGCATGAATAAGTGGGTATAAACTGCACTTATCATAGGCCCACTTTCACTGCGCAAGGCATCGATCCGACCCTAGGGGTTCCACAACTGCCCCAATAATTGTGACTGATGACTATTACGACATAACCATTTTGGGGCTAATTTTGATCATGTAAAAGTTCTTATTTGATAGAGATTCATAGATAAGAGTTATAGGGGTGAATGTATCCATTTGTAACATTTTACATATTGTAATTTGGAATCATGATGAATTATAAATGAATATTTGAAAAGGTTGTTTGATAACTTTTAAATGTAATGGTCATTTTAAACCATTTTTTCAAAACATATCGACTGTAGTACTTATTTCAAAACTTATGATTTTTAGATCAATAATAATTAATTTATTTTTTGGAAACACTTTTTATGTGGGGAAATATTTAGTTTTAAAATTTAAAATTAAAAAAAAAAACTCTTTTTTTTTTAATTTAATGTGTTTTTAATTTTTTTTTTTTTTTTTTTTTGTAACGAACTTACAAAACATTACTTTTCTATGTATATTTATGTATTTTTATATATAGGTGGACTAAATGGGAAAAATCGTTTGTACTTGAACTAAATTAAAAATAACTCTAATAATTTTGGCTTTTTTAGGAATTCCCCCTTTAAAATTTGAATTCAATACCGGTTGTCACATGAGCTTGTAACCCAATGGTCACAAATGTAAAAAATCTCTAAATGTTGGAATGTGATTATATTCACCTAATTTTTAATTGCTTTCAGAGGCATAGTCAGGTTGACAAAAATAAGCGTTTACAAAGCATAGCATCTAAGATTTTATGAATAAGGGATTAAAAATATATTTGAACTTACCCACCATTTTATATCTAAAAAAAATATTTTCTAATAAGCCAAAAACCATAAGGCATTTTCCAATTAATAGTATGTTCGTTTCGACGTAAAACGATTTCTGTAAATAAAATATTTTCAATGAAAATTATTTTTGAAAAGGAAAGTGTTTTTCAGTATTTGGTTATTGTCTGAAAATATTTTTTGAAAAGTGTTTTCTAATATTTTTCATTTCAAATATTTTTTCAAAAAATATTTTCTGGTGGTTAGAAATAGATATAGCAAAAAGGTCTTGGTCCAGTATAGATTCGTCTTGTTCTGAATAATCGAGGTCCAAAAATACCCGGGTCTACAAAAAAGTTCGGACTCAGGTGCTAAAATTCCAGACCCATACGGATCTGCACATGGGTATTTCCAAAAGTAATTCCAGCCCGAATCTGCATACACCTGTAAGACCCGAGTTCGCAAAAATTTTTTATGATCCAGATCCATGCAAGTATAGATTTACAGGACACGGTCCAAAAAATTATTAATTTTATACAAATATAATTGAAAATATATTAAAAATTTTGATTTTTGGATCATGTCCGGTACATCCAAATTCGGTCTGAATATACTTGGATTCGGATCCCATAGGTCTGGATTTTTGGGACAAGTTCATAATTTTATTAATTTCATAATATTATAATTAAAAAAGATAAAAAAAAAATATTAATTTCTAAATCCGGTCTAGGAATACCCGGATCCGAATCCACGCAGGTTTGAAATTCTTGGACCCAGGTCCATAATTTTTTTAATTTCATATAAATATAATTGTGAAAAGAAAAAAACTTGAATTTCTGGATCTGGTCTAGGTATACCTAGCCCTGAATTTCGGGATTCGAGTTTATAATTTTATACAAATATAATTGAAAAAAATATTAAAAAAAAATATGGATTTTCAGATCTGACGCATCTAGATATTTTTTCCCGGATCCACCAAAACACATTTCGAATCCATGCAGGTCCGGTTCTAAGTTCAAATTTTGATATTCCTTGAATTGAGTTATGAAAATTTTGGACAAAAAAAATTATGTAAATTATTTAAATTTTTCATTGACTAAAAAATAGTTTACATTGACCAAATTTTTCGTAAGTGTCTCAAACATCGTAAAATGTGAAAAATATATTATGTAAATTATTTTATTGCCAAACAAATGGATCTTAAGTCCAAACAAAAAACAATCTTCCAATTTAGTCCACCTATATGTCAAATTATATATGCATAATAAAATGAATAATTATAAGTTAGCCACTTAAAAATAAAAATAAAAAATATTAAAAATTGCGTGAGATCTAGGTCAAAAAGTGGGGCTTTTTTAATCTAAATTTAAATTTAAAAAACTAAATATCTCCCAAAAAAATATAAAGTGTTTTAAGAAAAAATTACATATAATTGATATACAAATCATAAGTTTTAAAACAAGTATCATAGTCGATATATCTTGACCAAAAAATGGTAAAAAAATAACCCTTATATTTTTATAAGTTATCTATAAGTTATTTTCAAACATTCATATCTCCTTTACTTGGACTCAAAATCACAATTTATAAAATGATACGTGCAGGTAACTTTCATACTTACAACTTTCATTAAGGAACTTATCACAAATTAGGAATTCTACAATATCAAAAATAGCCCCAAAATACTATATCGCACATAATATAAACCTAGAAAATGTTACTGTGTTTTCAAAAAAATGTGTCTGTTCTTATAAAAATGAGAATGTCCTTATTAAAAAATGTAACTGTTTTCATTTAAAAAATTAATTGTCCTTATAAAAAAAAAAGGTTGTCTTCATAAATATATTGTAAACAATGAATTTTTCATTGTTCAAGAACATTATTTAAAACAAATAAAAATTATTATTGTAATAAAGACAGATAAAATAAAGATATAAATATGAACAAAGTCAATTTAAGATTTAATGTTTGGACTAATTAGAAAGAATCTAAAAATATCATGACTAATTAAAAATTAATGTTTGTTTTAAATTTAAATAGCCCATGGTAAGTGTGACAAAATACCGAGTCGGGCCTGGGCTTTGCCATGCCCCTCCCGAGTTCGGGCTCGGGCTTTGCCATGCCTGACCCGGGCCCAAAATCTGTCGGACCAGGGCGGGCGGATCGGGCCAGACAGAAAATAATTTTTTTAAAATTTCTGAAAAAAAGAATAATTATTTTTGAATTTTTTAATGCTTAAAAGCTTAAAAATGAAAAAAAAATTAAGAATTTCTATTTTTTATATAATTAAAAAATTATTTTTTACTAATAAAAATCAGTCTTGAGTTTTTTTGCCACCCTTAGCCCATGGTGGAAATGATTTTTTTAATAATTTTCTTTAAAGAAAAAAAATCTAGTTTACTAAAAATTTTCACATTCTAAATATAGAACAACCATAAAATACAATTCAATACCAAGTAAATCATGTACAATATTTTTATAAAATAATGATGGATGATGAATATGTATCCGAAGGATATATAAAATTTTATAAAATATGGGTATATCTCGATTTTGTAAAACGCAGTGTTGTTTTTAAATTTAGGGCAAGTATGAATAGATTGTGACCAAAAGAAAAAAAAAATCTAATCACTGAATGGAGAAGACAGACTACCCGGCCACACAATAAATGGAAAATATCAAAATACTATACAAATGACTCGGTTTTGACGTCTGAAATTGCAAAATCTGGTGAGAGATCTACAAACAAATAACACTACTCTTGATCAGATTTACAACAACTGTAGGTACAAAAGCTACATTATACAGTTACAACAACAATTGTAGGTGTAGGTGAAAAGTCCTGATTCCGCTAAAACAACTCGAACTCCTGCTGCTCTCCTGTAGCTTCACGCTCCAGATACTTGCTTTTTTGAGGTACCATATCTCGAATAGCATAATCATACATGTCGGGTAGCTCTGGTGGAATTGTGCAACGAATGAGTGCCCAGTTCAAGCCCTCGAAGAACGGATGCAGCTTGATCTCGGCAGCACCTTTCTGCGATCCCAGCCGATTCTCAGGTTCCTTTACCAACAACCCTCTGATTAGATCCCTTGCCTGGAAACTACCAAGAGGGCTGTCTGGGAATTTGAGGCTTTGCATTACCACATTGGCTAATGTTTCTTCATTCCCAGAACCTTTAAATGGTGTTCTTCCGTATAGAAGCTCATAAAGGAAGATACCAAATGTCCACCAATCAACGGCCGCTCCATGGCCCTCTCCTTTGATGATCTCGGGAGCCAAGTATTCATGGGTCCCAACAAATGAATTAGAGCGTGCATCTGTAGGTTCTGCCACAAGCTGTGGCAATGATCTTATCTGGGCTGCAAGTTCAACTTTCGGCTTCCTAGTTTTTGCAGTAGCAGGTAAAAACCTAGGACTAAAGCATGGAACTTGACAGGTGGGTTCAATGCAGAATGGCTGAATGCAGTTAGATTCCATGCATGGGCCCGACACCCTCGCAGGATCCATATTGGATGAAGCTGATTTCAGGAGAGTTGGACTTACAGAACATCTGAGTGATAGGTCAAAATCTGTCAGCATAATGTGGCCATCTTCTCGAACTAGGATGTTTTCTGGTTTCAAATCTCGGTAGATAACTCCAAGCATGTGCAAGTACTCCAGGGCAAGGAGGACTTCGGCAACATAGAACCTGCACAAACAATTTATTGCTTGCTCAATGACTGGAATGATTAAGCAAATCAAGAAGATTAATTATCAGAAATAAAAACTCCAATAACACATCCGACTTTCTTTATTCAATTTCAGCATCCACCATGAAGGTGGACACAAGTGACCCTCAAGATCCACACAGACGTTTGTCTGAAATTTTAGCTACGCATGTGAATTATAATGATCCAATGGAGCCCCCACATTGCGTGATAGTAGCTACTTGACAGAAGAAAGCAGAACCATCCGATTGTTCTTATAAATAAAAATGGATGAATGGCCATACAGTGTATAGGGACAATATCCATAAATACTTAAAACTTGCATGTTCAATGCATAGTGATTGAAGTATATCAGATTCTTTGTATTGTTGACACATTTTTCATTTGTCATTTGTTTTGTGATTTACTGTTCATGATGTCTGGATAGGCTTTCATTAAGGGTCTGTTTGGTTCAATGAAGGGGAGGGGAGGGGAGGGATTTTAATTAAATATATGTTTGGTTCAAAAGAGGGGAGGGGAGGGGAGGGGATGGTTTTTTAATAGATATATGTTTGGTTCAAGAGAGAGGGGAGGGATTTTAAAACTAATTTACTATTCTATCCTTATAACTTGTTATAAATAAAATTAAAACAATATAAGTATGGATAATTTAGTCATTGCATTAAAATTTTAATTCATCACTTTCTCTCCCCTCCAAAACCCCCCACTTTTGGAGGGGAGCTAAAATTGGCTTATGAGGGATTTTGCTCCCCTCCCCTCCCCTCCCCTTCAAAAAATTGAACCAAACAAATATAATTTAAAATAATCCCTTCCCTCCCCTCCCCTCCCCTCCCCTCCAAAACCCCCCAACCAAACACACCCTAAAAGAATTATACCTTGCCGCTGGTTCGGAAAAACACCTGCCAAGCTGCTTCTGCCTGAGGACATGGAGGTCTCCACCAGGACAATACTCCATAACTAAACATGATAAATTATCTGATGAGAATTGAGAATATAATGTAGGAAGAAAAGGGTGATCTAGCATTCTCAGAATCTCTCTCTCTGTTTGGGCCCTTGGCATCTTTTTCCTTCTTGCCAAAAATTCATTATCCATGACCTTTATAGCAAATAGGCAGCTTGTACCAATTAGCTCAGCAAGATTACAGTCCCTATGTCTCCACAACCAAGCTTCTGTAGAAGATTGAAATGCCTCAACCCTAAGGCCCCATACTGCATCCTAATGTAACGAATAGCTTCCCATCTCACATCTGTCGACATGTGAGGTCTATTGCCCCAACTAGATCCACTTAAATTGCTGTCATCACTGTTGCTTGTACTGCTACTACAGTCACCAAGGCTACTCTTTGAACTTTGGGAAAATTCCCCCTTATTATTTGCTTTTCCAGCAACATCCTGGCTTCTGTCACCGTCATTTGGAATAAAGTCCGGCTCACTAGTACCAGTACTAACACTATTAGAGATAACTTCCACACTGAAACTGGTCAAGTCGACAGGAGAATCTTGATTAGATAAATTACTGGCATTTTTTATAGCACAAAGGCATCTATGGCAAATTAGTTGAGTTGGACTAGGCTCCAGTTCAGTTCTAACATCAATGTATGAATTAGAAGAGGAAGGAGCAGAAGTTGAATCCTGGTTTACTTTCTTCTTAACAGCATTTTTCTTCCTCAGGACTGGTTTAACCATATGTGGGCTATACCTTGATATCTTGGTCACCCTGCTGCCATTGATCGAGCTTGAAGAAGGCATGGCATGCAACCTGCCTTTCCGCCCTGACTTTACAAGTGATGTTCTGTTCGCTAATTTGGTTGGCGCAGAGACATTTTTTTCTTGCTCCGGCAAGTCAACAGTAATAGAAGAAGGATGGGCAGGTATATGCTTCTCCTCTTGTGCCATCTTCGCCTTTACTGCATGAGTTCCTACATTGGCTGGTGTAGAAATAATCTCATCTCGCATCAGTGTGGTCTGAGGACCACTTTGTGTTGGAACAGAAAATCGAGGAGAAGAATGAGCACTTTGGTTGGTTGCAGTACTACTTTTCACAGTCGGAACTGCAAGCTGAGATGATGAATGAGCACCTCGATTGGTCCCTGTGGAATTCTGCATTGTTGGAGAAGAAAACCGAGGAGAACGTGCACTTTGGTTGGTCACCCTAGCATCTTGCATAGTTGGAACAGCAAATTGGGGAGAATAATGAGCACTCTGATTGGTCCCTTCAGCATTTTTCATTTTGGGAATAGCATATCGAGGGGATGAATGAGCACTTTGGCTGGTCCCTGTAGCATTTTTCATTTTTGTTACAGCAAATCGAGGAGAAGAATTAGAACTTTGACTGATCCCTGTAGCAATTTGGAGAGTTGGAATGGCAAAATGAGGAGAAGAATTAGCACTTTGGTCTAATAATTTCATCTTTGGCACTTGAAGAGACAGGGGCATCTTCTGTGAAGAGGTTGGCTGGCTTTCTTCAGGCACCAGAGATACCGTATTCCTCTTCCCTTCATCCGTAAGAAGGCCAGATCTACTGGAATCTTCAACTACCTTTGCATTGTACAAACTTTTTATCCTGCTAGCTTCTGAGATCCCAGGAGAACCAGTAGACATTAATAATCGTTTCATGGCAGCCATTTCTGATGCCTTTGTGATGCTAAGTTCTCTTAATGCCTGCTTCAGAGAGACTGGTTGAGAAGTCCCCATTCGTGGTGAATGGGGGACACTAATAGACTTTTTTAAAACACCTTTCCGCACTGGGTTCATACTTGTGCCAACCTCATGTGAAAGACCCCAACCTTTGGTTGAAGTTCTAAGACTGATAGACTCGAAAAGCTTATTAATATCATCTTCTAGAGATTCCTTGTACACCAATTTCAGCACATGAGGCTTCTGACCTTTGTCCATGACACTTGATCCAGGACTAGGCTGGTAAGTTCTTTGAGAATGTTGAAATGAATTCACCTCTTCTCCAGCTTCCACAATTTCACAAGCACCAGGAAATGAACCCATTACTTTGGCTTGTCACACCTGCTGATTCACTCAGACTTGGTACAAAACAAAGATAGAAGATATCCTCACAAGTTTAAACAAATCCATTTATCCGCAATTTCAGGGATCCGAATTCACAACACAAGTCGTCTAGATGGCCCTATCTCAATATGCAGATTATGAATTCCCTTTGTCCATCAAGTGTGTTCACTCAGAAGACCCAAACAGAAACATCAATACCTGACATAATCATAAAGTTTTAAAAAAGTCAGCCAATCCCAAGAAGAAAAATTGATAACAGGAAAATAAACACAGCTTAGGTTATCAATTTCCTCCACAAGCAGTACAACTGTTTCGCCATGGGATTCCAAGCAATCCAAAAACTATATAAAGCCACAAAAGAACAAAACTATTACTAGTCAATTTTGCAATTACTCGCTCTATTTTGTCCAGTTCTGCACTCAACACCACATCTAACATTTGAAAACACCAGAACCAATTTAAAGTAACCTTATGATATAACCAGCACCTAATAACCATTCCATGAGAATATGCCAGATCAATAATATACAGTTATACACGTACAAAATAAATAAACAAATAAATTTTGTGAAATGGGGCAACCTTTCCAGCTGAGCTATACCTATATCAAGCAAGCTTATTTGAAATTATTAAAATTTAAAATATATATATATGTATATATATAATAAACTAGGATCACCAACTAAATGAAATAGAAACTTAAAAGTTTTGTATATTAAAAAATTAATTAAAAAAAAAAATCAAAAGTAGCAAGTTAAGCTCTTAGCAAAAGATCCGAAACAGCAGTTACGAAATGCATATACATAAGCACACAGTGAAAAGAGATCAGAGAGAGAAGCGGTTACCTGAAACGATGTCGTTTGCTTGCGGGCGAATGGAAGAAAGTGAATGAATCAGATTCGCGAATTGAAAAACCCTAGAAAATTGAAATTGAGGAGAAGAAGAAGATTACAAGAGCGTCAGTCCTCTGTATCATACATACATACATACATACATACATGGGTTGTTCTCTTTTTCGCATTTTGGCTCTGAATATTTTGAAGATTAATGGCCCCGCCGTATATGTTTGTGGTCCCCACCTAGTTTGTTGCAGGCACCCGACGTGTCGGCTGTTTTAAAAAATAATTTAAAAATTAAAATTAATAATATTGCAAGGAGTTAGATTTTTTTTTTTTTTTTTTTGGATGACCCGGAAATCACCTGGGCCGGACCCTTCGGACCCAACCCAGCTGAGCAAACCGGGGGCCCAGCACGCAGCCCCAAACGCCTGCACCATGTTTAGTCAAGGGTGTAGCACAAGTGGGGAATCGAACCTTGGTCCCGGAGAACCATAGGCAAACAACCCACACCACCCCGCTACTGCCCCTGGAGGCCAAGGAGTTAGATTTTGAGATAAAAGAGATCGAGGCTTGTGAGAGTAATTGACCACAAAACGATACCTTGACAAATTAATTTTATCCATAATTTTATTTTATTTTTTAAATTTTCTGATATTGATCATCAGGAGTTATTCCCATGGAATAAAATTTCAAAAAATCTTTTTGATAAGTAATTAATGTAATTGGTTGGCATCAAATATTTGTATTAAATGTAATTAGTTGGCATTAATTGTATTTGTTTGGCATTAATTGCAATTGATTGACATTAAATACAATAGGTTGAGGTAGTGCAAAATCTTACCTGTTGGCATCAGGAGTTGATGTTGTCTTGGGCGAGGCAGTTGCTTGCACATGCAGCAGACATGGGAAGCAGTTGCGAGAAGCAGTTGACGAGCACTTGCATGGAAGTTGGCGTGCACATGCAAGGGAGTTGGCTTCACATGCCGAATACATGGGGCAGTTGCGGGGGGGACTGCTAGTAACTGATGTGTGTGTGTGTGTGCGCGTGGGAACTCCTAGAGCAGTTGGGATGTAACTGCTATGTGTATATTTGGCTGGTGCCTATTGGGCCAGCACATCCAAAGGCAGTTGGGGTGTAACTGCCGCTAGTATATATTGTATTGTGAGAAACATACACAGAGAGAGAGATAGCATAGTACATGAGAGTACAAGAATGGATGTTCATTGAGCCTTTTGTATGTTTAGCGCGAATCCTTGTAATTGCTTTGGTGAGTAATAAAAAGGTTGGGCATTGTCCTGTAAAGCTTGTGTCTTGTATTTACTTGATGTGTTGATTTCTTGTGGGCATACTGTGAGGGTGTGTGAACATTGTGGGGGACTGCTTGTGACTTGTGTGTGCTCGAGCTTGAAGGATGACTAAGTTGGGCTAACTTAGTGTCGCACTCGGCTAAAGAAACTTGGGGTCGAAATTTAGTCGTGTGACAACTGGTATCAGAGCGTCATCTTGGGCCGATGGCGGGTGGATCTAACGCTGAACTGAAGGAGCGGGTGGCCAAGTTGGAGGCACTCGTTGGGGAGTCTAGCCGAGAGACTACTCTTCCATTGTTCTTGACAATGGAAAAATTGGCAGAGGAAATTATTGGCCTTCGGAACAACCTTGACACACAACGGGTTGATGCAGAAGAACGCATTGCAATAGTCACCAGAGACTGTGTAGCTTTGGTGGAAGCGTGGAAAGGAAGTAAAGAGGAGATGATGGGGGAGATCACTCTTCTCAAGATGGCATTGGGTCGTGGACAACCTGTTGGGGGTCAGGGCACGACCAAGTTGAAAGTTCCTGAACCAAAACCATTCGGTGGTGCTCGAAATGCAAAGGAGTTGGAGAACTTCTTATGGGACATGGATCGGTATTTCAAGGCTGCTCATGTCCTAGAAGCCGAGAAGGCGACTATCACGAGCATGTACTTGGCTGGTGATGCCAAATTGTGGTGGAGAACTCGGTTGGATGATGATGAGACAGTGAGGCCTCCCACAGTAACCATATGGGAGGCGCTGAAGAAGGAGTTGAAGGATTAATTCCTCCCCACCAACACAGCGTGGATTGCAAAAGAATCTTTGAAAAGTTTGAAGCAAACTGGTTCCATTCGTGAGTATGTGAAACAGTTTAGTTCCTTGATGTTGGACATAAGGAATATGTCAGAGGAGGACAAGCTATTTAATTTCATGTCTGGATTGCAAACTTGGGCACAAAATAAGTTGCGAAGGCAATGTGTACGTGACTTGCCCGCGGCCATGGCAGCAGCGGATTGCCTTGTGGACTACAGACCTATTTCTTCCACCAAGTCCAAACCTGATCCGAAGGGCAAAGGGAAAGAGAAGTACAAAGACTCGAGAAGAGGGAAAAGAAGAAGAACAATGAGGGAAAATGGAAGTCACAAGATGATGGTAAGTTCAAGGGAGGGAACAACAATAATAAGGGTTGTTTCATCTGTGATGGTCCACATAGGGCGAGGGATTACCCCAAAAATGAGAAATTAAATGCACTTGTGGCTGCGAAAACGGGCAAGGAAGGGGATGGAGACTTGGCCGGGCCTAGTCGGATAAACCCTCTTCAGTTGGTGAATGCAATTCGGGAAGATCGATTTGATAATGGCTTGATGTATGTCCAATTTCTCATTAATGGGAAAGCAGTGAGGGCAATGGTGGACACTGGAGCTACACACAACTTTGTTGCGGTAGGAATTACTGAGAATTGGGCCTCGAATTGACAAAATCGGGGAGTAGTATTAAGGCTGTCAATTCGACAGCAAAGCAAGTTCAGGGCACAGTCGCGGGTGTGATGATACAACTCGGCTAGTGGCATGGGTCATCCACGTTGATGGCAATACCTTTGGACGATTTCGAGTTGATTTTGGGGAATCAATTTTTCGTCCAGGCCAAGGTTACGGTGATGCCTTACTTGGCGGGTCTTTTGATTGGTGATGAGGACCAACCATACTTTGTCCCTACTGTTGGCAAAGTATACGGAAGCAAATGGGCTAAGGGACGACAGGAGCTAGTGTCGGCCTTACAGATTGAGAGTGGGTTGAAACGTGGGGAAGAAACTTACTTGGCTGCACTCATAGAAGTCAAAACGGGAAAGACAGTGGAGGTGTCTGATATGGTTGCGGAACTGCTATTGGAATACAAAGATGTAATGCCTCCGGAGTTGCCAAAGTCCCTTCCGCCTCGGAGACCTACTGACCACAAGATAGAATTGGTCCCTGGTACTCGGCCGCCTACCCAAGTACCTTACCGGATGAGTCCTCTGTAACTAGTTGAATTGCGCAAGAAATTAGGGGAATTGCTTGATGCTGGAATGATCCAGCTCTCTAAGGCTCCATATGGTGCGCCTGTCCTATTCCAGAAGAAGCAAAATGGATCTTTGCGGATGTGTGTGGATTATCGGGCTTTGAACAAGGTAACGATCAAGAACAATCATCCAATTCCGTTGGTGGCAGATTTGTTTGATCGTTTATCCAAGGCGTTCTACTTCAATAATCTGGATTTGCGATCTGGATATTGGCAAGTGCGAATTGCTGAAGGGGATGAGGGAAAGACTACCTGTATGACAAGGTATGGATCATATGAGTTTTTAGTGATGCCTTTCGGCATTACTAATGCACCAGCTACTTTTTGCAATTTAATGAATGATGTGTTGTTTGAGTTTGTGGATCGATTTGTGGTTGTTTATCTGGATGACATAGTAATATATAGTGAGACCCTTGCTGATCATCTGCACCACTTGAGATTGGTGTTGGAGAAACTGAGGCAGCATGCACTGTATGTTAAAATGGAGAAATGTGAATTTTCCCAACATGAAGTGATGTTTCTGGGTCATTGGGTGAGACAAGGGCAAGTTCGGATGGATGAGAGAAAAGTCCAGGAAATTAGGGATTGGCCTAGCCCTTCCAAAGTTGCTGAGTTGCAGTCATTTTTAGGTTTGGCCAACTATTACCGTAAGTTCATCAAGGGATATTCCAAGTGGGTGGCTCCCTTGACCGATTTGCTGAAAAAGGAACATAATTGGGTGTGGAGTGAGCAATGCCATGAGGCATTCGAGGATTTAAATGGGGCGGTAGCAGAAGAGCCTGTTTTACTATTTCTGGACTTTGAGTTACCATTTGAGGTGCACACTGACGCTTCTGATAGGGCCATTGCGGGTGTATTGGTGCAAAATTCACATCCGGTTTCCTTTGAAAGCAGGAAATTGAAGGATGCCGAGCAGCGGTATTCAGCACATGAGAAGAAGATGATTGCAGTTGTTCATTACCTAAGCACTTGGCGACATTATTTGTTATGTTCGCACTTTAGGGTAGTGACAGACAATATTGCCAACACCTTCTTCAAGACACAGAAGAAGTTGATTCTGAAGCAAGCGAGATAGCAATAGATGCTTGCTGAATTTGATTTTGAGTGGGAGCACCGACCTGGGAGGCATAACCAAGTTGCGAATGCTCTTAGTCTCAAGGCTGTAGTAGAGACAGCAGCGGAAATCTCAGTTTTGGAAAGTGATTTTCTCGATAGAATCATAGAGGTATCACCATTGGATCAGGTTTATCAACGGCTAGTCGGGAAAGTTGATGATGGTCAGGTCTGAAAATATTGGGTAGATGCTGGTTTGCTCTATGCAAAGGGAGGAAGACCCATTGTTCCTAGTTATGGTAACCTCATGAGGGAGTTGCTGAGGGAGACATACGATGCTCAATGGGCGGGACATCCTAGTGTTGAGAGAACACTAGCTTTGCTGGCTCGGAGTTGGTATTGGCCGAGGATGGAACACGACATTGAGGCCTATGTGAGATCTTGTCTAGTGTGTCAACTGGATAAAACAGAGAGGAGGAAGGAAGTAGGGATGCTACAACCCCTGCCCATTCCGGAACAACCATGGAAAAGTGTTTTTATGGACTTCATTGAGGGATTTCCAATAGTGCAAGGATATGGTTCAGTGTTGGTAGTAATGGATCGGTTCTTCAAGTATGCTGTGTTCATGGCAGCGCCGCAAGCGTGAAATACGGAGGAAACGGCACGCCTATTTTTCAGAGATATGGTGAAACATTTTGGGTTGCCACAAGACATAGTGAGTGACAGAGATGCACGGTTCACAGGTCGGTTCTGGACTGAGTTATTCGGCTTGATGGGGTCAGACTTGAAATTTTCTATGGCAAATCATCCTCAGACAGATGGTCAGACGGAAAGGGTAAATGGGTTGCTAGAAGAATATTTGAGGCACTATGTGACCTCTAGTCAGAAGAATTGGGTAGAGCTGCTGGATGTGGCTCAGTTCTCGTACAACTTGCACAAGAGTTCATCAACGGGGATGAGCCCATTTGAGATAGTGTTGGGGCAGCAGCCGCTGACCCCGCACGAATTGATCAAGCAGAGCACTGGGGGTAAGTGTCCTACTGCGTACAAATTTGCATGAAAAAAACATGAGTTACTAGAAGAGGCAAGAGACAGTTTCAGAAGGCTGTACGCGGAATGAACAAGTATGCCGATAAGAAGAGGAGGCCGCTGGAGTTTCAAGTGGGTGACCGAGTGTTACTGAAACTGACTCCTCAGATTTGGAAGAAAATCAACAGCAAAACAGTGCATCGTGGGTTGGTGCCAAAATATGATGGTCTATTTGATGTAGTGAAACAGGTTGGCCAGGTAGCTTATAGATTGAAGCTACCGGATAGGATCAAAGTGCATACTACATTCCATGTGAGTTTCTTGAAGCCATTCAATGAAGACAAGGATGAGAGTCGCGCTCAGAAAAGTCAAGCTTCACCAACAATTCGGAAATAGTTTGACAAGCAAATTGAGAAGATATTAATACTTTGTGGCAATTTGAGAGGGTAGTCCAGACATATCTTGACTCAGTTGCGACGAGGGCGTTGCCTAGTTCAAGTGGGGGTGGTTTGTCAGCCCCTAGACTGGTTACCCGAAGAGATGAGGGACGAGTGGCTTGGTGGCAGCCGAGCACTCGTAAGAAGCATATGGCTTGGGCGAGCTGTGTGTGTATGTGGGCAGTTGGTGCTGTCCTAAAGGAATGTTGCTGAGACATGGGCAGTTGGTGCTGCCAGTAGGGAGTTGATGTTGTCTTGGGCGAGGCAGTTGCGTGCACATGCAGCAGACATGGAGAGCAATTGCGAGAAGCAGTTGACGAGCACTTGCATTGCAGTTGGCGTGTGTTGGGAAATCTCTAAATCCCGAGGATCGATTAAAGCATAGAAACAACATGTGAATACATTCAATGAGGTGTAAAATACTCACAATGATCGGTTAAGGTGATGCGACGAAGAACAAAACTCTCCAAGATCCCTCATAGAGTGCTCGGCAGTGGTTTGTTTTGGCTCTTCAAAATTCGGTCCAAGCTCCAAGCTTTTGGGTGCTGATTCCAAGCTCACAAGTGGGTTTCCCTATCACATTTATATGTCTCCATTGTGTGCTAGCACTCTTGATTTTTGCCACAAAAATCACTATTTGCTTCCCCTTGGGCTCTCGGTTTTTAGGCAGAAAACAGAAGAGAAATACAGCCCTTTGGGCGTGTAAGAGAGGAAGAGTGGAGAGGAGAGAATTAATTTGGTTGTTGGCAAAAAGTGTATCTAATACACATTTATTTGATTTTCCAAAAATCAATAAATTGATTTACCAAATTTGGCTTCAAAAGTCAAACCATTTAAAGCCCACAACTACTACATCAATCAATCAATCAATCAAATTGTCAAATAACTCAAAGTGACATGTGATTTGACTCTTGATGTGACTAATGATTTGATGTTTGATGTGACTTGTGGGCCGCACTCGAATTCGAAATGCGAATGCGCTCGCAAACACTCTCGGGCTCGGGTTCGCTAATTCCAAATTAACGAATTTTCCGTTGCGACGTAATTAAATAATTATGCCTAGCAAAATCACTATTCACGTTGCTAACAAATTAATTCTAAATTAACTCGTTCGCCCGAATTAAAATCTAATTTCAATTCTGCGTCGAAATCCAATTTCGTATAATATATCGAATATATTATTTTATCGATTAATTCCAAATTAATCGTTTTCTCTATTTAAATAATATTTTATCCCAGATAAAATATCTCCCTAATTAATCCCAAATTAATTTTCTCTCTCAACTAATTAATCCCAGATTAATAAAAGTGCGAGTCATATGTCATCGGTGAATCTTTGGGAAGTGACTCATGAGATCCCCAGATATGTTGGCAGTAAATACGGTCGGCGGACTATCCGAACAAGTAAGTACCTAGTACTACGTTTGTACCAATTTACAAGACAATGTTGGCTTCTAGCAAAGCGCCATGCCTACCCAATTCTCCAGAAATATCCTTACAGGAATATGTGATCTATATCAGGCATAGTATACGTAGTATTGCGTATTTCGATCCAGTATCGGATGTCACATGCAAGGCCTGGGCCTGGAAATGTGTCTGCCCCGTACGAAGCATATATCGGATCTCTGGTAACTAGTCTATATAATCGGATAAACATGACCTAGTCATTTTATCCCGATGACTGCAGTACATAAGAGAACTAGTTCTGTATCCTACGTGACCATCATATCCACTATGACTGGAGAGATACTTTCATCTTGACATCACACCCAACACACTACGATTCTCAATATACCCAGCAGAGGCGTACACAGAACCTGTTAAAGCCCTGGACGACCTAAAACCAAAGTATATTGATTGTCGCAAGTATTAGCGGTGCAAGTCTCATGGTTAAGACCAAATACACCTACCATGATTTCGGACTTCCATGGACACATAGTCATACTACCAATGGAATTCCGAGGGTCTATCCAGAGCGAAGCTGTTTCCCGTACATCGGTAAAACACAACCTCCTACTACACTTGCATGAGTATCCTATACCCAAATATATGAGAACTATGCCTTTATGCCCTCACAACGCGCACAAGTGTAATACTAGTCTTTTACGCATTATCGATGTCCAATCTCGATAATACTCTGACTAGGGATATTTAATGATTAAACCTTCGTGGATTGATACTGTCTCATATCATCTCAATCCAGGAACTAATCATATGGACCTCCTATCATTTATATATCTTGGTGATCTAATCACAAATGATAAGAGAGCAATCTCCTTTGTCACATAGTTAATTTGTACAACAACACCATGATCTGTACAAATAGTGACGTTATGGGTCATAATTGTCCAACAGCGTGCACATGCAAGGGAGTTGGCTTCACATGCCGAATACATAGGGCAGTTGCGGGGGAACTGCTAGTAACTAGTGTGTGTGTGCGCGTGGGAACTCCTAGAGCAGTTGGGATGTAACTGCTATGTGTATATTTGGCTGGTGCCTATTGGACCAGCACACCCTATGGCAGTTGGGGTGTAACTGCCGCTAGTATATATTGTATTGTGAGAAACATACACACAGATAGAGAGAGCATAGTACATGAGAGTACAAGAGTGGATGTTCATTGAGCCTTTTGTATGTTTAGCACGAATCCTTGTAATTGCTTTGGTGAGTAATAAAAAGGTTGGGCATTGTCTTGTAAAGCTTGTGTCTTGTATTTACTTGATGTGTTGATTGCTTGTGGGCGTACTGTGAGGGTGTGTGAACACTGTGGGGGACTGCTTGTGACTTGTGTGTGCTCGAGCGTGAAGGCTGACTAAGTTGGGCGAACTTAGTGCCGCACTCGGCTAAAGAAACTTGGGGTCGAAATTTAGCCGTGTGACAGCTACCATAGTACAAAAACGGGTAGTATTATTCATTATGATCTCAGCATTGATTTGGGCTGATTACATACTGGTATAATAAGGTCAAGACATATATCAAACAGTAAAACATATTTACTATAAATAATAAAATTTCACTAGCTCGATCACCAGTAACTGATATACAAATGATTAAACATAAAAAAAATCATATTCATCAATGAACAGGTAAATTACAACGAATTAAGCAAGAAAAAAAACAAGTCCAATAAAAAAAACATAAAATGGAAATTAAAGTAAAAGAATGTAAGATAACATTCCACAAATCAAATCAAATATATAAAATAAAAATCCATATCCATAAATCAGACAATGGGTGGTACCGTGGTGGACACATTCAGTAAACCTAAAATGGCATATATAATAGTCGAAGAAGAAGACATGCAAAGTTACAAACTATAAAAAATTAAAAATCCAACCTTGAATGGCTTCCTAACTCGAAGAAGAATAGTCGAAGACGAAGAGACAATGAATTGATTCACTCGAAGACTGGCGGTGCTAGAGAGAAGACTGATTGAACTTGAAGACTGATTCACGATTTCACGGTGGGTGAATGACGATGGTGGTTACCGGTTGGGTTTGAAGATTCGGTGATGGATCATGGATGGAGATGAAGAGTGGTTTGTAGAAGACAAAGATGAAATGTGATGAAATGATGAATAATTGAATATTGAGATTTGAGACCTAATTTAGGTTTCACGCCTAAATGAAAACAACGTCTTTTTAGAACTTCCAAAATGACATCGTTTTGTACCTACTTTAGCCGAAATCCGACGAATCCACTCGTCGCGATTCGATCAGACTTGGTATCCTGATCCGATCTGATGCCCACTCCTAGAACTGTTCTTGTGTGTGTGTGTGTTTTTTTTTTTGTAATTCTTAAAAGTAAGTGTAAGTAAAACACTTGTATGCTCTTATAATTGAGTATTTTTCCTCTTGTTATTCAACTATAGTGAAATTCAGTAACCACAGTGGATGTAGTTTATTAGGTCTGATTGACCGAGTGAATCACTATAAATTTTGTGTCGCATTATTATATTTGGTTATTCTTTCATATTACTGTCACTCTGTAAATTTTGATTTGTTAAAATCTCAACAACTGGTATCAGACCAAGTTAGTGGAGATCTGTATTAAGTAGGAGCAATAGGTGGAGAGAGTGCCAAAGATGTTAACAAATTTGATGAAACTCACTTTCATCATTGGAGATTGAAAATTACAAATTATTTATATACAAGGGAACTAGAAGTACCCTTGGAAGGCGTGGTTTCAGTAGGCATGAGTCGAACGGATTGGGAGAAGCTTGACAAAAATGCTTTAGCGGTGGTGTGAGTGCACATGTCATAAATGAGACAACAACAGTCGGGCTTAAGAGTACTCTATCAGATATGCATGAGAAACTGAGTATCATCCAACAAATCCATTTATTGAGGCAACTTTTCACCTTGAAGATGTCAAAGGGATGCTCGGTGAATCAACATGTGGTACTGGTGAATGTGATCATTGATAAGCTACAGTCAGTGGGGAACACATGTGAAGAACACTTAAAGTGTTAGGTTTTGTTAACTTTTATGCCTGATTATTGGGATACTCTTGTAAATTCGATTTGCAACTCCAGTGGGAAAAAATGAACTTATGTATAAGGAGATACGTGACACCCTACATAATGAAGAGGCAAGAAGAATAGATATCGGGGAGCTTCATATTAGCTTCGCTCTCAACTCTGAAAACAGAGGAAGAACGTCTAACAGAAATTCCAATAACCATGTAATATTCAAATCCAGAAAGAGAGAACAAAGCAAGTCTAAAACTGAAAAATTGGCGGATGTATGTTGGCATTATGGAAAGCCATTATACTTGAAAAAAGATTGTTGGGCTTGAAAAAATGAAAATAATAGAGCCAATGCAACACTGGAGATTGACAATGACACATTGATCTTAAGCGCACATAATTCGTTAGAATCTTGGGTGATTGATTCGGGGGTATCATTTCATTCAACTTAAAGTCGGAGTATCATGGAGAATTACATATCTGATAATTTTGGCAAGGTCCATCTTGCTGATGATGAAGCTCCTAACATTGTGGGTAAGGGCGAGGTCTGAACTGAATTACCAAATGATAATTCATGAAAGTTACATGAAGTAAGACATGTTTTGAGTTTAGCTGTGGGTCAACTGGATCGAGAATGATGTGTGATTGAGTTCTCTAACTGTTGTTGGAAAATTACGAAATGAGCTTTAGTCTTGGCTCGTGGGAAGATATTGGGAACTCTCTATATGATCATGAATTCCAAAAGCTTAGGAGATACTGTTGAGATAGATGATGTTGATCTATGACATCATCGCCTTGGGTATATTAGTGAGAAGGGGATGAAGGTTTTTCAATCAAAAGGCAAACAACATAGTATGAAATCAGTAAAGATTGGATTGTGTGAAGATTGTATCTTTAGGAAACAAAAGATTGTTATTTTCTCAAAATCTGGCAGAACACCCAAGACTACAAAGTTGGAGCTGGTTCATACTGATGTGTGGGGACCTTCACCGATTCAATCTCATAGACGTTGCAAGTATTATGTAACCTTCATTGATGATGCCACCAGGAAGGTATGGGTTTACTTCCTGAAAAATAAATCTGATGTCTAAGATACCTTCAAGAAATGAAAAGTTTTGGTGGAGAATGAGACAAGTTTAGAGATTAAATGCTTGAAATTGGATAATAGAAGAAAATATACCGATAAAGAATTTCTTGAGTATTGTGCACAAAATAGGATCAGAATGGAAAAGACCATTCCTAAAACTCCACAACAAAATGGAGTAGCTGAGCGTATGAACAGAACTCTAAATGAGCGCACAAGAAGTATGCAGATACATGCAAGTTTACCAAACATGATGTGGGCTGATGCAATTAATACTGATGCTTATTTAATTAATTGTGCACCTTCAATTCCACTAGGAGAGCTACTACTCGAAAAAGAATAGAGTGGGAAAAAGATAGATCTATCACATTTGAGAGTGTTTGGCTGCGTGGCATATGTTCATATTGAGTCTGATATAAGAAGTAAGCTAGATCCCAAGTCCCAAAAATGTATTTTCATCGGTTATGGTGGTGATGAATTTGGCTACAAATTTTTGGATGAATAAAATAAGAGGTTTATTCGGAGCAAGAATGTCATCTTTAGTGATGTACAAGAATACGAAGGTAACAGTCCAAGAAATGGAAAGTCCTATAATTAAAGACAAACAATTTACTAGTCTAGATGATCTTGGTGGTAACGTGACCAATGGGAATCAAGAAAACTGGAAGTTGGAACTTCATGAGATGCTCCAGAAGTAACTAACTTTGAAGAACCAGTTCTTATTCTTGAAGTTGGGCCAAATACATCTACTTTGAGAAGGTCCACAAGACAAAGTACTAGAAATGTACTCATCATCCTTGAAATATTTATTATTGACTAATTGTGGTGAATCTGAGTGTTATGATGAGGCAGTAAATCATGAAGAATCTGTCAAGTGGGAGTATACTATGTAAGACAAAATTGATTCTCTCATGACCAATCAAACATATAGTTTGGTGAATTTACCTTAGGATAAAATAACACTGCATAATAAATGGGTTTACAGAATCAAAGATGAAGGAGATAGTAGCAAGCAGTACAAGGCAAGACTTATGGTAAAAGATTTTTAACAAAAATGAGGGGATAAACTATACATAAATATTTTCACCAGTTGTGAAACTCAACACAATTCGGTTGGTGCTTAGTGTGGTGGTGGCTGAGAATCTATATTTGAAGCAGCTAGACGTGAAGACTGTTTTCCTCCATGGGGACCTGGATGAGGATATTTATATGAAGCAGCCCGAATGTTTTATAACACACGGTAAGGAGGACTTGGTAAGCAAACTGAACAGAAACCTTTTGTTAGTGTCATAGAAATGCCCAAGGTCTCTAACTTATGATATTGTGTGTGAATGATCAAGTGAGTTGCGGAAAAAACTTACATTTATCGGGTTAGAGATTTCAAAAATTTCTTTGTTGGATGGAAGCTCCAAGATTTTGTTTTGAATTCCAAACTCAAGGGTGAGTTTCCCTATCACCTCACAAGACTCTATATTTGCTAGCTTTGAAGATTTTTGAAGCAAAAATCAATGGAGAGGAAAGAGCATATTCATGCCCAAAGAGAGAGAAAGAGGAATATTAGTATTTAAAAAAAAAACAAATACCTAAGTTAATGTGTATTGACTTTCAAAGCGGTGTTAGATTTGAGAAGTAAATGCCATATTTACTATTTCAACCACCAACATCACAAATAGTGACTTTGATGCAAGTCATAGGTCCCATTCATTTAATTCCAAATCTAGTTGGCTTACACAACACACTTTGGGCCCGGATTCGTTTAATCCGATTAAACGAATTTTCCTTCGCGACGTAATTAAATCCAATTTAATTAAATAATAATGCCTAGTAAAATAATTACGAAAGTCGCTTACGAATTAATTCTAAATTAATTCTTTCGCTTGAATTAAAATCCAATTTTAATTCTGTATTGAAATCCAATTTCAATTAATATATCCAATATATTATTTAATCGATTAATTCCAAATTAACCGCGTTCTCTCTTCTATTAGAATTTTATCCTAGATAAATTCCTGCCGCAATTAATCATAGATTAATTTTCTCTCTTATAATTAATCCCAGATTAATTCTTGTCGAGTCAAATGTCATCGGTGAATCTTTGGGAAACGACCCAAGAGATCCTTGGAGATGTTGGCAGTAAATACGGTCATCGGGCTATCCGAACACGTGCGTACCTCGTACCACGTTCTTACCGATTTACAAGACATGGTTGGCTTCTAGAAAGCACCGTGCCTACCCAATTCTCCAGAAATATTCAACGAAGAATACATAATTTGTATCAGGCATAATATACTATGTATTGCGTATTACGATCCAGTATCGGATGTCACATGCTAGGCTTGGGGCTGGAATTGTGTCTGCCCCGTACGAAGCATATATCGGATCATCAGCAACTAGTCTCTGTAATCGGATAATCGCACCCAATACACTACGATTCTCAATAAACCCAAAAGAGGCGTACACAGAACCTGTTAAAGCCCCGGACGACCAAAACCAAAGCGTAATGATTGTCCCAAGTATTAGCGATGCAAGTCTCAGGTTAAGACCACATACACCTACCCTAATTCGGATTCCCATAGACACATAGTCATACTACCAATGGGATTCCGAGGGGTCTATCCAGAGCAAAGCTGTTCCCGGTCCAACGGCTAACAGAACCTCCTATCACACTTGCATAAGTATCCAATACTTAAATGTATGAGAATTATGCCGTTAAGCTTCCATAACGCGCACAAGTGTAATACTGGTCTATTCCGCATTATCGATATCCAGTCTCGATAACACTACGACTATAGATGTTTAATGATTAAACCATTCGTGGATTAATACTGTCTCATATCTTATTAATCCGGAACTAATCATAAGGATTTTTATGATTTATATATATCCAAGTAATCTAATTAAAAAATGATAAAATAGAAATTTTCTTTGTCACATAGTTAATTTGTACAAAAACCACAATGTCTTTTACAAATAGTGATGCTATGGGTCATAATTGTCCAACAATCTCCCACTTGGCTCATAGTCAATCACTCAAGTATCTAACACCTAAACTATGTACATGTCGCTCAAAATTTTGCTGAGAGATAGCTTTCATTAGCGCATCTGCAATGTTGTCATCTGAAGCGATCTTTTCGATCTTCACATCGCCATGATGTTGTCATCTGAAACGTCGAAGTACATGCTTGGATCGTTGATAAGACCGCGGTTCCTTAGCTTGCGCTATAGCCCCGTTATTGTCACAATACAAAGTAACAGGCTCAGCTGCTAACGGAACTACTCATAATCCAATTAGGAATTTACGGATCCAAACTACTTCTTTTGTTGCCTCAGCTGCAGCGATATATTATGCTTCTGTTGTTGAATAGACAACAATCTCTTGCTTGGAAGATTTCCAGCTCACTGTTCCGTTGTTCAAACAAAATATGTACCCAGATTGTGACTTAGAGTCGTCTCTATTGGTTTGGAAACTTACATCTGTAAACCCAATTACCTCAAGTTCTCCATCTCCATATACTAAGAAAGCATCCTTAGTTCGTCTAAGATACTTAAGGATGTTCTTAACAGTAATCCAGTGACCAATATTTAGACCAAGTCAAATCTGTTATTACTTTTCGTAGTGGTAAGGACGTCTACATACTATTCTTGAACCTCACGAAGCTGAGAATAAAACAGATTCAGGGGGTAAGGAAAAGGTTGATGAACAATTACCCGTCGTTGATAATAATAATTTGTCACATGCACCTCCATTTCCTTAAGCATTAAAAACAAAAAAGTTGAACCATTCCTCAAAAATTTATGAAATATTCAAACAGGTAAAGTTCAATATTTCTTTGTTAGATGTCATCAAACAGATACCATCTTATGCCAAATTTTTGAAAGATCTGTGCACAGTTAAAAGAAAAATCAGGTAAGAAAAAAGCATTTCTAGGAGAATAGGTAAGCACTATTCTCTTAACTAATAATGCATTAAAATATAAGGACCCTGGTTGTCCAATATTTCTTGTATTATTGGAAATCAAAACATATGTTTTGCTTGATCTTGAAGCTAGTGTAAATTTACTTCCATTTTTGGTTTACCAACAACTTAATATCGATGAGATAAAACCAACCTCAACTACTCTTTTATTTGCCGATAGACCAGTTAAGCTACCAAATAGAATCATGGAAGATGTGTTATTTCAAGTCGATAGATTCATATATCATGTGGATTTTATTGTCTTAGAAACACAACCTAGCAGACAGTTGTAAACCAATCCATGTAATACTTGGTCGCCCATTTTTAGCAACAGCTAACGCTTTAATTAATTGCAGGAATGGAATTATGAATCTGTGTTTTGGCAACATGACATTGGAGCTAAATATTTTTAACATGTGCAAACAACCATATGATGAGGACAATGAAAACAAAAGCATAGAATCAATTGAGCCAATTGTGGATGAGCATATTTAGGGGAATTTATCTGATCTCACGGGAACTTGTACTCCTAATTTTATTGAAACAAGTATGCAATTAGATTCAGATACTACTAATGATTTTCTACTGACTCTACACAGATATTGGAAGACGATGAAGAGATACATAATTTGAAAGAACTGGGAACACTGGAAGAAGAAAAACACGATGAAGTACCCAGATTGGAATTAAAAGCTTTGCCAGAAGGACTGAAATATGCATTTATAGAAGATAAGCAAACTTACCATATGATAATTTCTTCTCTTCTTACAAGCAATTAAATATGTTGAAAGAACACAAACTAGCAATTGGATGGGCTTTAAAAGACATAAAAGGAATTAATCTATTAATCTGCATGCACCAAATACATTTAGAAGATAATTCTAGGACATATCATCAACCCCAAAGAAGATTAAACCCTCACATGAAAGAAGTAGTAAAAACCGAGGTCCTTAAACTTATTGATGTAGGCATTATCTACCTTATCTCTGATAGTAAGTGGGTAAGTCCTATACATGTTTTACCCAAGAAGTATAGAATTACTGTTGTAAAAAACTATAAAGGAGAATTAATCCCAACTCGCATCCCATTTAGTTGGCGTATGTGCATTGATTATAGAAAACTAAATGACAAAACTAGAAAATATCATTTTCATTTACCATTTCTTGACCAAATTTTGGAAAGAGTAGTTGGAAATCCATATTATTGTTTTCTTGATAGTTACTCGGGTTACTATCAGATTCATATTGCTTTAGAAGACTAGGAAAAGACCAAATTCACATACCCATTTGGAACATTGGCATTTAGGAAAATGCCTTTTGGACTTTGTAATGCACCTGTAACATTCCAACGATGCATGTTAAGCATATTTAGTGACATGGTTGAACACTGTTTAGAGGTCTTTATGGATGATATAACTTTTTTTGGGAATTCATTTGATAATTTGCTTGAATAATTTGGAAAATATTTTTGAAAAGATGTGAAGAAAAAAGACTTGTGTTAAATTGGGAAAAATACCATTTCATGACTAATTCAGGAATTATTTTGGGTCACGTTGTGTCATCTAAAGGTATTGAGGTTGACAAGGCAAAAATAAAATTAATCTTTTAAATTGCCATCACCAAAAATAGTCAGAGAATTCTGTTCTTGCTTAGGACATGCAGGATTTATAGGAGGTTCATTAAAAAGTCTAGTACCATATTCAGACCATTATGTAACCTTCTATTAAAATATGCAACATTTGAATGGACAGAAGAATGTTAATAATCATTTGAAAAAATTATTAGTCTTTTGACTACTGCTCCTATTATGCAATCCCCTGATTGGTCATTACCTTTTGAGCTAATGTGTGATGCTAGTGATTATGCAATTAGTGTAGTGCTAGGACAGAGAAATGAAGGTAAGACACATGTAATATATTACGCAAGTAGAACTTTAATCAGTGCATAAATGAATTACACTACTATAGAAAAAGAACTACTTGTTGTAATATTGTATTGGATAAATTTCGATCATATTTAATTGGTTCATCAACCATTGTTTATTCTGATCATGCTGTTGTTTTATATTTGATGTCTAAACAAGATGCAAAGCCAAGATTAATATGGTGGATTTTTTTGCTTCAAGAATTCAATCTCACGATCAAAGACAAGAAAGAGGCAGATAACGTGGTTGCAGATCATTTATTGAGACTCACAAACAAGTCACTAATTGATACAACTCCCATCAATGACTCATTTCCCGATGAGTTTTTATTCTCTGTAAACACAATGCCTTGATATGCTAATATTGTCAATTTTCTTGCAACAGGAAAGATATCTCCATACTAGAGCCAGCAAGACAGAAGAAAATTTTTGACCGAAGTCAAAAGACTCTATTGGGATGATCCATATCTATTTAAGTGTTGCCCTGCTCATATTTTTAGACAATGCATACCGGACAGTGAGATAATTGGTGTTATTCAGTTTTGTCATTCAGAAGTATGTGGAGGTCATTTTTCATCTATGAAAACCGTTGTAAAAATCTTACAGTATGGATTTTATTGGCACACTATTTTTAAAGATACACACGCTTTCTGCTAAACTTGGGAAAATTGTCAAAAGTTAGGATCCATTTCAAAATAAAACATGATGCCTTTAAATAGAGCACTAGGGCAACTGTTATGAATAATATTGATTATTTATAACTCGTTTAACAGTTGAATGAAAAATACATGCAATCGGGACCTAACGATCATTTTCGAATTAATGTGTATTTGTATTTAATATTTGATATTATTAAATACACATTAATTAAATATCAATTTGTGATATTTAAACATATATCATTAATATATGTATTTGAGATATTTAATGTAAATATAATACATATATTTAAGATATTTTTATTTATTAATTAATTATTTAATTGTTAAATAATTAAATTAATTAATAAAATAAATATCTTTAGTAATGATTTCTTTAGGAAATGGCATGTTATTATTGGAACATATTTTGATTACTTTATTAAAGTTAAAGTGTTACTTTAATTAAGCCAAAATGTGTGCCAATGAAATTCAAACAAAAATTAAATAATTGTTGTTTATTTTTGGCTTGTAAAAATCGGCAATTGGGAATTTGGTATAACAAAATTGTTTTGTTTTATTGTTCACAATTACGTAAATTCAAGAAAAGATTACAAAGTGAGTTGAGAGCTTTTGAAGGAAAATCAAAAAGAGAAAGCTTAAGTTTTTGGAAAAATTTGTAAGTATTTATCAATTTTCTTCAAGATAGAAATTGTTTCTATTATTCTTATCTTCAATTATGTTGCTAAGATTGATCTCTATACTCTTTAGTTTGTAATTAAATTTGTTAGAAACTTGTTCAAAGATGTTAAGCATGTATAATTTAATTTATAAGCTTATTAGTGTAATTAAGCTAAATAAATTAATTAGACATTAAAGTTGTCATTCTAGAGTTGATTAACCATTCATATTTAACCTAGAACTATTCTTGAGTAAATTCATGATGGTAAGACTTGATTGGTGTGGTAAATGAATGATTAAAGTGTTGAATTAATTCAATTTAATGTAAATTGTGTAATTGAATTAATTTATTAAATTAGGGTTCTAAACCTATTCCAATTTTGAGGATTTTCATATATATGATATAATTTGATGTATATTTGATGTATGTTAAATGTAGGATTGATTGGATTTGATCTTGATGTGTTTTGAATAATTGGGCCAAATCATAATTAAAGAAAAGTTCAGGGGCTGTTTCGGTAATATCCATAAAATTCTAGATTTGTGTTGCAAATTATAAATTCATGTATTAGACATGTATAAATTATTTTGGGATTGATTTGGGATCAATCAAAAATATATTTGACATTTTAAGGACCAAAATAATTAATTTGCAAAACTTTGGGGTAATTATAAGAAATATGATTTCTTGGGTTAAAATTTCAAATTTTAAAAATTGGTTAATTAAATAAATAAGTTTATTTAGTTGTTCCAAAAAAAAATTTTGAAATCGGAATATAGGAATATCCTCGAGTCGAGTAGCACATGTGATCATTTGACTATAGGATAACATTGATTTTGTGTGAGATCCTCCACACTTTGATGTCATGTATGTCAGAAATCTTTCATGGACTGGCCTCTAGATGTTCGTCAGGTGTAGACCGATGCACTTAGTAATCAAATGCAAGTCAAGATAGGATCTGTCAGCCCATATGTGTACCATAAGGGATTTAAGTATCCATGTGAGTATGTCACGTTCTTAAGACTTTGGCCAAAGCCAATTACCTAGGGTGGATCGCATCAGCTGTAAATAATCGTGGACATATTGACATGAGATGTGCGTCTTTGGAAACTTGACGGTGTATTCTATGTTTTCTAAGTACAACTCGGATAGCCTACGACAGAAGGATTGATAAACATATGTGATGACCTGAACTTGTATAGTTTAGAAAGATCATTCGTGTTCTCGCGAATTCGAAGGTGGCCGACTTACGTACATATTAGATATGCTTATATGACGAATGTGTATGAACTTAGAGAGTCCCAATATGAAGTGTACTCATTGATCACTTAGGTAGTCGATTAATTTTGATAAAAAAGATTTATTAGATATTATAATTATCAACCAAGATAATCAAGTGTTATTGGTTAACACTGATTATTTAATTTGACCTAATCGGATTAATTGGATTAATTCAATAGTTACACCATGACTTAATTATAAGATCATAATTATCTCTACTATTTGAGGATATTATGGTAATTGTAAGTATGTATTATATGTGGTTTTGGCTTGATTTAATTGGATTAAATCAAAGTAGCAAATAATGAACTAATTCATTTCCTAATCATTATCTTGATTTAATTGGATTAAATCAAAGTGGTAGACAATGGAGATTAGTCACACCTAATTATACATATTTTGACAAATTAGATTAAGCCTACATAAAAGTTGATTACAACTTTTATTAATTAAAAATTGCCTAAGTTTTGCTATAAATAGCAAACTTTATGAAGGTTTTAATTAAGTAAAGCAAAAGATTGAGAAATCTAAATACAAGTAATTCTTGGAGAAATTAGCCTAAGTTAGAGAAATGTTTAGAGAAGTTTTGTGAGATCTCTACAATATTTCATCTAGGAGAAATCAAGATTGGATCTTGGAAGGAAGCTTGCTAGCATTGGAATCAAGATTGGATATTGGAGTCAAGCTTGCAAACCTTGGAATTTTTCCAACCATTTCAATAAAGAGAAGAAGATTAGAGCTTTGCATCAAGCTTGGTAGGTAAGTTTGAACTTCTCTTAAGCTATGTTCTTCATTAGTCATTTTTCATTAGTGAGACCTATGGTGATGAATTATGTATTGGATGCATGATTACATAACTTAATGTTGAAATAAGGCTAATGAATTGTGTTAGGATGCTTTAGAAGTATAAACACAATATGCTTGTAATTGGGCCAAAATATTTATGTCAGACATAGACATAAAATTAGAGTTTAGAACTCTAGATTAAAGCTTGGAGTTATGGCTACCATTCTAGAATCACTTGACCACCTTTGGATGACCTAGAATTGTTCATGAGTCATTTCATTGTGGGATTCTATTTTGAGTTTTATTTTGATTCAAAAAAAAAAATATATATATATATATATATATATATATATAGAATATATATACGTTTGTTGCATAACATGTGTTGTGGTTGGTTTTGAAATTAAAATTATTTTGGGTGATTTTATAAGTGTTTTAGGTTTTAAATTTAATATATATATTTTCCCAGCCAAAAAAGGCCGAGGCTGCTACATTGCAGCACAGAGCGCACCTTACTGCGCAGTATACTGCTGGCGCAACATGCTGTTTTTGCAGCTTGACCGGGCAATCGCGTCCAATTTATCCGATTTTTATCTAGATTAAATTTTTCCGGACCCAGATTTATTTATGATTTTTCCCTAAACACTTGAAAATGGAATATTATGTTTCATTAAATCCTTAAATATACACCCATGCTAGATATCCACATGTTAGACCAGCTTCCACTGCACGGGGCACCGATATGACCCTAGGGGTTCCACATCTGCCCCAACAATGCTGACCATTGTTGTTAATACAAGAGGTTTGATAATTCCTATATCATTTTATTACTTTATATAGATGATATGTTGGTTGTTGGGGTAGATTTAAGTGAGATTAACCAATTAAAGAAATAATTGTCAAACAAGTTTTCTACGAAGGATTTAGGTGAAGCCAAACAAATCATTGGAATGAGGATAACTAGAGACAAAGAGCGAGGTATTTTGAAACTATCACAAGATGAGTATGTCAAGAAGGTGTTGAAGTGATTCAATATGCAAGATGCTAAATCAGTTAACACACCTGTTGCAGCGCATTTTAAGTTGTTTAAACCGCTTTCACCTAAAAATGAGCAAGAGATGGAATATATGAAGAAGGTTTCTTATGTTTCAGCTATTGGGAGTCTTACGTATGCCATGGTATGCGCTAAACCTGACATTGCTCATGTTGTGAGATGATATATGAGCAATCCTGGCAAACAACATTGAGAAACAATTAAGCGGATTTTAAGGTATCTACGAGGCACTACTAATATGGCCTTATGTTTTTTGCAAAAATAGTGTGGATTTGTAAGGTTATGTGGATGCAGACTTGAATGGTGATAGAGATACAAGAAAAGTATCACATATTATGTATTTACTGTGGGTGGTACTACTGTGAGGTGGGCTTCTAAGTTACAGAAGATAGTTGCTCTTTCAACAACAAAAGTCGAGTATATGGCTATTACAGATGCCATAAAAGAGATAGTATGGTTAAATAGTTTCTTAACAGAGTTAGATAAAGTGCAAGTTAATGGTATTCTGTACAGTGACAGTCAGAACACTAGTCATTTAGCAAAGAATCCTGCATTTCATTCAAGAACCAAATATATTCACCGCGGTACCATTTCATACTTTCGCTTTTGCATGAAGAAGCATTGAAATTATATAAGATCGTTGGAGGCGAGAATTCGGCTGATATTTCACCAAAGTCGTATCACTTGGTAAACTGAAGTTTTGTACAACTTCAATTGGTCTCTGAAACTGAGAAAAATGGAGATGATGGTTACTAATGAATTTCTATGGTTGAAGAGCTCGAAGATAGTTTTTTGCGGCATGATGATTGAATTATCTCCAAGTGGGAGATTGTTGATAAAGTTTTTGTGGAGTCAATTTTTTGCTCATATGGAAAAAGATTTCAACAAATCTTTTTGGTAAGTAATTAATGCAATTGGTTGACATTAAATATTTATTATTAATGTAATTAGGTGGCATTAAATGTAATTGATTGACATTAAATGCAATTGGATGACATTAAATATAATTGATTAGTGTAGTGCAAACTCTTGCCTATAAATAGCTCTATTGGTGAGAGCTTAAGGCATCCCAAAAATTTACGAGTTTCTTTCATTAGAGATAAAGAAAATCTCTAGAGTGATTTGAGAGACTCGGGGTGAGATTGTGTGTGTAAGAAAAGTGTGAGAATGATTAAAAGAAAGAGAAAAAATAAAAATGAGAGAAAAATTTTGTATAATTTTTCTTGTGTGTTTCTTTTATTTTTTCTTACAATCATTAAGAGTGAGTGTGAGTTAAATACTTATGTGCTATTATAAATGAGTATTTTTCCTCTTATTATTCAACTATAGTGAAACTCAGTAATCACAGTGGATGTAACCTATTGGGTCTAATTGACCGGGTGAACCACTGTAAATTCTGTGTTTCATTGTTATATTTGGTTATTCTTTCTTATTGCTGTCACTCGGTAAATTTTGAGATGTTAAAATCTCAACACTATTGACTCTTGAAAAATATGTAAATAATAACCGTCTTGATTTAAGCCATTGTGACCCTTCTTGAAAGAAAAAATATTCAAATTTAAAATTTTTTAGCAAAATTTCAAATATTTTATCACCATACATCACTAATTTAGGCTCTATTTTGATATTGTGGTAAGATAAAAAAAATTATGTTTTGATTAAAAATAAATAAATTTTAAGTGTTTGGTTAATAACATAAAATTATGATAAGATATCATGAATTTTTTTTTTAAATAGAATTTTATAAAAGTTATAATTTTTTTTTTTTACTTTTACTCACGAATATAAAATTAAAAAAGTTATCGTGATTTTTAAAATTTAACTAATGTATTTTTATATATCATCGTTTATTAATCATATATTTTTGTCTACCTCATTGTTTTTTTTTTAATCATAATATCAAATAGAGTGTTAAAAAAAATTCTTAATAATTTCTAATTGTAATATGAAAGAGTTACTATCCTCTTTAAATATTTATGATGTAATATTACAAGAATATAGAAAAGAAAATACCAACTATATAGTCCACCTGTAAAAACAAGTGATGGTTATTTCCCTATTTGGAAAGTCAGCATAAAATATATAATAAAAAATGACGGTTTTGAGTTATTTTAAATTTTAAAAAGTAATTTTTTTTGAAGGATAAAACATATAAAAATAATGTTATACATTAAAAAAATTATGAATTTTTAAACACTGTTTTTGAGGTCAGTAAGCAGCATATAGAGTTGGAAATGGCCGGGCAAATCTCATCTCGTCGATCATATAAAATGAGATAAAAATATATCACAGCCATGTCTGATATTATAAAAAAAATCCGTCTCATCCCAAGAAATCTCAATCCGTCTCGTGAAAATCTCGGTCCATTTTATGAAAATTTTGTCCCGATTCAAAAAATTTTCATCCTGATCTCGTCCCATTTTCAAAACGGAACAAAAAATTTATCCCAAATTTCTTTCCAAATATGACGAGATCCCATAAGAACGAGAGGATACGAGATATATCAAAATGCCAACCCTAATGACGTGTGTCGTGAGTCTTCAAAACCACCATATTGACAAATTCAACTAATTAAGAATGAGTTTGGTCAAAAGTATTTTACCCATAGTATAAACTGTATGATAAATGGTAGAACACGTGATAGAGTATAAATTCTTGTTAACGTTAATATAGAAAAATAATTTAATATTCATATAGTTGGATTTTATGAGAATGTAAATTAATGTTAATATTAATATTAAATATATATTTGGAATATCGGTTAAACATTAATTTATAATTGCATCAAACTCTTCACCAAATTAATTAAATTTATAGTGGTTAATAATTAATGTGAAATGCTAATGAGCATTTCTTAAAGATCCATTTTTGGAAAGTTTTTATATGAAAAAGTAAAAAGTAATTAATGTTTTGATAATTTTTTACATTTTCCAAAAAAATGATATGAAAAATTTTCAAATATAGATTCTTAATGAGTATCCTTAGGACACTTGTTAGCATGACTCATAATTAATTGTGGTTAATGATGTAACAACTAATCCCCCAATCAATAATTGAAGATGAAAAAAGCAGTGTCAGTCAGTGATAATTAAGCAGCAGGATATTGATACGCCATGTGCTGTATCTTCTGCCTCACACACATTTTTTGTCCCCTTTTTAACTCTTCTTTGGCTTCTTCTTTCATCACCCTTTTATTTTCGCCTTTTTTATCAATAATTTATTTTTTATTTTTAAATTCAAATTGATATTGTAACTTTTCAATCAGTGTTTTTTTTTTTTTTAAAAAAAACTTTTTTATCATTTCAGGTTCGAACATCAATAATAAATATCTAATAAAAAAATTACTCAAAAATCACTAGGTCAAACTCTATTGGAACAGATTAAGTCTACTTTGCACTCCACCCTCAAATAAAACATATTTCCTCAAACTTGAACCCTTAATCTCAGAATTCCATTTCTTTTTTATGTACTTCAATTAATCTACAATTTATTTATCATTCAAGATATGTTATAGAATTGTGTTACATGTATAATTAGTTATTCCCCATATAATGATAGGTGAAATAACTTTAGATTAATGATAATATATGCATAGCAAGAGTTATTAAATTATATATACAAGTTATTTTGCATAGGTTATTAATGTTAGACGGGATGTGTTATTTATCATTTTAAACATGCATTATTCAATAAAAAAAATTAAATAGAAATCATGCAAATCATGAATTGAATATAAATACAAAAAGTTAGAAAAATATGGAAAATGTATTATGTAGAAGATGATGAATTTAAACCAAGTCGAGAAAACCTTTGTCCTTAATAACTTATTAGCCCCGTCTCGGAGCACTATGAATCTCTTGTGACTAATATTCTCTCAGGATACTTGGTTGCTTCTTGTAAAAGAGACACTCATTTCTTCGGAACTTAAACTATGAAAAATGGTGGAAACTCTCTCACTTGGAAAACTTACACTCTCTAATATGAATGAATTTATAAACTCAATAATGAATGAATCTTAGAATTAATAGCTTAAGGCGTCTATTTATAGAGATAGAGTGTTGCTATTAAAGAGGTACTTTTAAACTTAAGGTTGCAATCCTTTAAAGAGTTATAACTCTCTAACACACCCTTACAACTCAAATAATTATTTTATTTTCCCAAATTGCATACATTAAAGGACATGTCTTCTAATGAGACCCCTATAAATATATATGTTATTTAGCAAATTCCTACAATCCCCAAATTTTTTGAAATATCAGTGAGGACACTTAAGAGAAATTCTTTGAAATAAAACTGTATCGGAATATGTAGTTTTTGCCTTGAATATTTTATAGTGAATGACTATCGGATTTACTTAGCAAATCAGTGACACATAGTCTTGAACTATTCCACCATTGATGTAAACCAATACAATAATCATCACTCACTCAGCTTCACTTCGACCATCTCTCGTTCTACGGTTGCGTTCAATTTGGCCATGAACATCGGTCATGGCTCCATCAACTATTTTAGGGAATCCAGCCTTTAAAATTCTCATTGAAGTGACTGTTGGACAATTATGACCCATAGCATCACTATTTGTACAGATCATGGTGTTGTTGTACAAATTAACTATGTGACAAAGGAAATTGCTCTTTTATCATTTGTAATTAGATTACAAAGATATATAAATGATAAAAGGTCCTTATGATTAGTTCTGGATTGAGATGATATGAGACAATATCAATCCACGAAGGTTTAATCATTAAATATCCCTAGTCATAGTATTATAGAGATTGGACATCGATAATGCGGAATAGACTAGTATTACACTTGTGCGCGTTGTAAGAGCATAACGTCATAGTTCTCATATATTTGGGTATATGATACTCATGCAAGTGTAATAGGAGATTGTGTTTACCGATGGTACGGAAATAGCTTCTCTCTGGATAGACCCCTCGGAATTCCATTGGTAGTATGACTATGTGTCTATGAAAGTCCGAATCATGGTAGGTGTATTTGGTATTAACCTGAGACTTGCACCGCTAATACTTGCGACAATCAATATGCTTTGGTTTTGGTCGTCCAGGGCTTTAACAGGTTCTGTGTATGCCTCTTCTGGGTATATTGAGAATCGTAGTGTATTGGGTGTGATGTCAAGATGGAAGTATCACTCCAGTCATAGTGGAGATGATGATCACGTAGGATACGGAACTGGTGATCTTTTATGCTGCAGCTATCAGGATATTATGACTAGGTCATGTTTATCCGATTATAGAGACTAGTTACCAGAGATCCGATATGTGCTTCGTATGAGGCAGACACAATTCCAGCCCCAGGCCTAACACGTGACATCCGATGCTAGATCGTAATACGCAATACTACGTATACTACGCCTGATAAAGATCATATATTCCTTTAAGAATATTTCTGGAGAATTGGGTAGGCATGGTGCTTTGCTAGAAGCCAACCATGTCTTGTAAATCGGTAAAAATGTAGTACTAGGTACGTACGTGTTCGGATAGTCCGATGACCAGATTTACTGCCAACATATCCGGGGATCTCATTGGTCGCTTCCCGAAGATTCACCGATGACGTATGACTCGCACTTTATTAATATGTGATTAATAAGTAGAGAGAGAAAATAAATCTGGGATTAATTGCGGAGATATTTTATCTGGGATAAAATATTATTAAAAGAGAGAGAACGATTAATTTGGAATTAATCGATAAAATAATATATTCGATATATTATAAGAAATTAGATTTCGACGCGGAATTAAATTTAGAATTAATTCGGGCGAACGAGTTAATTTAGAATTAATTCGCTAGCGACATGAATAGTAATTTTGCTAGGCATAATTATTTAATTAAATTTGATTTAATTACGTCGCAACGGAAAATTCGTTAATTCGGAATTAGCGAACCTGAGCCCGCTCGTATTTCGAATTCAAGTGCGGCCCACAAGTCACATCAAGCGTCAAATCACTAGTCAATCAAGCGATGGAAGTCACATCACTTTGAGTGAAATGATGCTTATCATCATTGATAAATGTGAATAGTTGATGGGGGTGGTTGAAGACTTAAAGTCTTGTACCAAAATTTTGAATTTTGGAAAAGTGGTAATTGTTTTTGGTAATTGTTTTTGGAAATCAAATAAACCAAAATACTTAACACACTTTTTCTCTTCCATCTTCTCTCTCCCTTTACACGGTTTGGAACCAACTTTTCTCTCCTCCCTCTCTCGGCTTTGAAGCCAATTTTCTTCTCCATTTCTTGCTAGGCCGAGAACAAGAAGAAACTTAAGGAAGATTTGTGGCAAATTTTCCAATGCTAGCACATGAAGAGTCATCCAAGGTTATAGGGAAACAAACCCTTGAGCATGGAATCACCAACACAAAGCTTGGAGCTTGGAGATCCATCCATGGAGTTGATCGAATATCACAAGGAGCACAAAATGGACATTGCCGAAATTTCAAGGAGCTTGAAGAAAAGTTTTGTTTTTCCTCGCATCGCAAAACCGATCATTGTAAGTATGATTCCGCCATACTTCTTGTTATATTCACACATGATTTCATTGCTTAATTGATCTTGGGAATAACCTAGAAACCCAACAATGGTATCTTGAGCCATTTTGAGCATGAAATATACTTATGGTAAAATTTGGGTAAATTGGATTTGAGCATGTTTTGACTAAATTACTTGTTTGAGCATGCTTGTATATGGATGACTTGGAGTTGTTTGTGATCAATTTTGTGAAAAATGGATTGGATCAATTTTTCCCCAAATTTGAGGCTTGGCCGAAAGTTTAGTGTTGCCCTAAGTCATGGTGATTTTTGATTTTGATCATTGGATGAGTTGAAATCATTTGGGAAATGTTGATTTAGGATTTAATTGGATTGAATTCGGAATCGGACATGAAATCCCTAATTGCCGTGAATAATGAAGCATGGAAAATGATTGATTTTTGATTAAATTATGTTGGACATAAGTTGATGATGATAAGCATAATTAATTGAGTAAATTAGTGTTTTGGAAATGTTAATTTGGTTAATTAATTATGGCTATACACTTTGGTTAATTTAATTATGAATTTTGGAATTTTGGAATTAAATTAATTGGGCTTATTTTGGAATTGGGCTTGTAAAAGTTGTAATTGGGCTTAATGGGCTTGGTTGGGCCAAGTTTGGTTTAGGCTAAATTGGTTGGATCCAATTGGGCCCAAAACCATATCCATAAAGTCCAATTATGACTTAATGGACCTTTAATTTTAATTAGGCCTAATGGGCCTAAATTGGTTTCTTGGCAAATAAGGGTGATTCCTTAAATGGGCTTTGGTATTTGGGTTTGACCCATATTGACCAAAAGTCCATGCCTTAAGAAATTAATTGAAAGCCTATTGGACTTTAATTAAATTGACATTGGATGTTAATTGGGCTTTGAGACCCGTAACGATTAGATTTGGAATCTAAGTCGTAAAGGCACATTAAAAACTGTAATTATTTAATTTAGAATTAAATATAGAATTAGTATTAAATACAAATTAAATTAGATTTAATGTTGTAGTTTAATATAATTCAAGAATTCGTACTTTGAGTACTTATTCGTAAAACGAGTTTGACTCGCGTAAAATCAAATCGTTGTTTGAACATTGGATGGTCATTAATTTCAGATTAATTAATTGGATTAGATTGATTGATAACATGCTTTGTGTGAATACATGGATGCGATGTATGAATAATGTATATCAGATGGATATTAGATGGGTGAGGGCAATTTTGGAAATTGTTGTAAATTTTTTAGAATTTATTAAATTAGACTTGCGTGTCCAGCCTATTACCTCTTGACTCTTTGTATTTCCTTCTCACCTATTCCCGTCAATGTAAATGAGGTTTCTTTAGAAGTGTTATGTAATTGGATAGAAGTAATACTTGTGCTAGCGGGAGAGAGGAAATGGAGAGATTTGTTCTAGGAACAATGTGTTAAGGATCCATCTGCATATCATTATTATATTTATTTATACGCGCCTTATTAGGTTTTTAGAATGCATGTTTAAGGGTGTATGATGATGAGACCTTAACAAAGATAATAAATTGGTTGCCAATTTACGCGAAAAACCCTCAAAATATATTAAGCGTTTTTCCTTTCATTGAGTGATTCTTACTCAAGATCCAAGATTGGCACTGGTTTATTGGCCAAAGTCAAGACCTTTATCCGTCGCGAATGTGTTTGAATCATGAAGGCTTTGTTCCATATCGGTGTCTTGTCCAAGTTGTGATTTGTTGGACAAATTCAAGATCACTTCTTGTCCATCGACATCGATTACGAAGCTTTCCAAAGTCAATGGGTTTCGTTTAACTGGGATCATTAAGTTTGTTGTGCCAAAGCCAATGCTTAATTGATTCAGAGGAAAAAGGTTAGGGAATATATTGGATATATTGGCATATATAAGATATATGTTTCGGACTTGGATGTCCACCTACTGGATCTAGGAATTGGAAGGGATCCAATTGATCTTAGAATCTACCTAGTTAATTATCATACAATTTATTGGCCAAAGTCAAGATTGTGTGTTATTTAACGGGATCCTAGCCCACTAGAAAATAAGGTTTCCCGAGTACTTCACAGATGGTTAGAGGCTCGCCGAAAAATAGTGGGAGGCAAATATTAAATTTGCAATATTCGTTTAGTTACTTGCCAATACACGCTCATTTCATTTTTCGTCAATAAATTAATATATTAGTTGGACTAATATTTAATGTTGTTTTAAATTAAACAGTTGGACTGTATTCAAACTACTTCAATTATAGTTGATTATATAATTGGATTATAGTAATCAATATATTTGAATTTAACCAATTTAAATTATAGTTGATTATATAGTTAGACTATAGTAATCGTTATATTAAATAGTACCTAAAATCGTTGATTGGATAGTTGGACTATAGCAATCAAGATAATTGAAATATTAGCATTTAAAACATAATCCTGGGTGAAAATGTATTTAAATGGCTTTAATTTTCAGATTGGGAATAAAACTTCAGGATAGTCCTGAAAACTGAGAAGTTATTCTATTTGATAGAACAACCTCTTGAGCCTTAGCCCGGAGTTGAGCAAATAGTAGAACATGATATTTGGAATATTCATATGATGATAACTTTAGTGCTTAATCCGTTATGCTTGCCGCAAAGACTCCTTAATTTCTTAGTCAGAACTAAGGATTAGATCCTTATAGTATGATATTGAAATTGAAGGATCTTCATAGATCTATTCTTAGATCTTAGAAGAACTAATTGCAATAGAAAACTCTTGGAGAGTTAATGGCTATACTCAAGGAGACAAAGCCAGAGTTTGCAATAGGCAAGAAGCGCAAGACGCATCTTACTTCGACATCCCAAAAGACCAAGGCTTAGCCAAAGGCTTCTGGGGTGTGGAAAAGGGGCAAAGGCAAAGTCATTATAATCTTCTGGGAAGACAAATGACATATCCCAAGATGTATGCCTAAACTGTGGCAAACGGGGTCACTAGAAGCGTGACTGCCGTATGGACAAGGCATATATGAAGGAAATGAAGAGGGGCAAGACTCCGACTTCAAATAAGTTTGTCAAAAACATGTTCACTACTAGTATTAAAATTGGATTTTAGATACTGGATGTGGTACATAAATATGTACTGGTGTGCAGAATCTGCTGATAAGCAGGAAACTGACTTCAGTTGAGATTGACCTACGAGTTGGAAACGGGACGAGAGTTGTTGTTTTAACCGTAGATACCTAAGTTTAGGAACTACCCTTCGGGTATGTACTTGAATTAGGAAACTGTTAAAATGTAACTAGTTTGACTAGAAATATGATCTCTATATCAGGGTTTAACCCGTTGCGGGTATACCTTTATATTCTAGAACACTAAAGTGTTTTATTTTATAAAGATGATATTGAGATAAACACATTAGATGTGAATAATAGTATTTATATTTTGAATATAAATAAATCTCAAACGTATAACATGACAAACTAATAACTCAAACTGAATTAATCAGTTGAGACTTATATGTGGCATTGTTGTCTGGGACACATTAAACAAGACTCGTATATCCACACTTTTGAAGAGTGGATACTAGGACAAGATTTGATACTATTCAAATAATGTCTAGGCAAAATGCCTAAAACACTTTTTACTTGGTAGAAGTATAAGTGCCACCGATCTGTTAGCCCTCGTTCATAGTGACGTAAGTGGGCCCATGTCTAGCTAGGCTAGAGGTGGATATGAATACTTCGAAACTTTTACGGATGTGGCATCGCGTTATGGTTTTGTGTTTCTTGTGAAACACGGATCAGAAACTTTTGATGAATTCAAAGAGTTTCGACACGAAGTAGACAGACAGACCGGCTAAAGTATTAAAATCGTCACGGTTAGACCATGATGGAAAATACTTAAGCAATAAGTTTCTCAAATACTTGAAAGAGTATAGTATTCTTTCAATGAGGACTCCTCCCGGAACACATCAATTTGACGGTGTGTCCAAACAGAGAAACCGAATTTTGTTGGACATGATAAGGTTAATCATGAGTCGCTCTGAGCTACCATTTCATTCAAGAGATACGCATTAAACAGTGCAAAACTTATTTTGAATAAGGTTCCATAAAAATCTGTTTTTCAGACTTCATATTAGATATGAACAGGAAAGAAACTAGGTTTTCTCATTCCTGAAGATTTGGGTATGCTGGGCATATGTTTGGATGATACCAAACTAGAACCCGAATCGGATAAGTGCCTAATTTATGGGTTATCCCAGGGAAACCAAAGTATAGTACTTATACAACTCACAAGAAAACAAATTAATTGTTGCTCTCCATGCTGTTTTCCTAAGAGGAATACCTATATGCAGTGGTAAGTGGGAGGAAAGTAAAACTCGATGAAAATCGGAGTAATACTATTCCAAGGCACCGATTCCTTAATGGAACACAAACAGTTCATCAAGGATGAAACTGTACTAGTAATCTTTGAATACACAAGAACCGCGTAAGTCGGAGAGAGTCAGAAAATAACCTGGGGTATGGGTTTCTGGTCTCACCTCATGAAGATGTCAATCTTATTGAGGAAGACGAACTG